>CATIWR010220742.1:0-135678 GCA_949677035.1 Omphalea diandra
TAATTTCACAAACTCGTTTAATCTAGGTCTTAAATTACTTAGTTAATTTAAGGTTGAGATTAACACCTCTTGAATCTTTATAATTCAGATTGCTAGAAACAAGTTTTCTAGAGGTCTAATTGGGATTTAAGAGTTTATCTTGTTTTAATCTTTTGAATTAAAGCTTGGGACTTGTGCTACATACGAATCAGGATCCAAAAATCAAACTTGTTCGTATCAGTCACAGTGCACAGAAAGGAGTAACTTAACAAAAAAGTGGGAAAACAACAATAACGAGGAAAGAACACAAATCACCCAGAAAGCTAATGTAGGCTAAAGACTAAAACATGGGTTCTACATTTGAACGTTATACGATTCACCATAAACTAGTTTGAAAAGCAGAAGAGACCAAAAGGAACTCAAGAGTACCAGTTATAATAGAGTCAGAGTAGGACGGGCACCGGCTTGACACCGTGTTTGAACTTGACTCCTGAGACTGAGATCAGTATAAATGTATCTTGTCAATTGGGAATTACTTGTACGACATCTTCCTTCACAGCACATAGCCATCAGGGGGAAATATCCATCTGACTTCTCGACTTCTTCAAGCAGGGACAAACCCAACACTAATAGCAATAAACTATTAATAATAATGATAAAAAAAATAATAATTTGTCCATACATTTTCTTGCTTAAACGTTAGACTAGGAACAATAAATGACGGTCAATTTCAGCTCCATTATTGTTGTCCAATGCTTTCAATTACATTTGAACTTGAGGAACTAATCTACTTCATCCTACCTGAAACACTATTGCTAAGTAAATGACTTTCATGAACATATATTAATGGGTTTGACACATTGTTGTACTATTTGTTTAAGTTACTTTAAAGATTATGATTGAGCATTTCAAGAAAAAAATTCTGTTGGACTAACATAGTAAAAAAAACCCAACAGCATATATGCTCAATAAAGATACCTACTGCGCAAGCAATGAGAGCAGCAATATTGAGATCTAAATTTCTTTTTTCTGAGCATCAAAAGAAAGAAGTGACTAGCATTTACAATTTTAAATTTGAGTAATGTTAATGCAGACAGAGGTCAAGCCAAAAACAGATTGTACTCAGCCTTCTAGAATCTAGAATGCAATAAGCATCGATATATATCTTCTTCTGCTTCATTTATTTATATATTGTATTGACAGAATAACAAAAAATGTTGATCTACATTGTTAGACATTCCTGATAAAAATATGAAACATTACTAGGACCAAAGGAAATTGACAGCAGGTATTTGAATTTTTTTGATGTTGTCAGAGAAAAGGCAGATTGCCCATTATTCCCTTTTTTTTCCCTTTTATTCTTTTAGGTTCTTCATGCACATCATTTTTGACTTGCATGAGAACCATTAGCTAAGCTATCCTCTCAAAATCAAGTTTGATACTGAGGAACATAGAGCAATGTCTATGCTTAAACAAGAGAGCGACAAGTATTGTGGTTTGTCAGGGAAAATCATTGATTAGCATCCATTTCCTGGAGAATATATGAATATATATATATATATATATTATAATTACCCTGACCCTTCAAGTCTATGGTTCTATTTGTGAAAATCTCTATTGTCATTGAAGTACATCATTTCTGATAAACTACATGTATGAAGAACATTTTTAATTGTCAGTCTTATAGGTTTGGCAATTTTCCTTCCTTACATAGCATTTTTATCACATAAATAATTGAGTTGTTCCGAGTAAGTGAAAAAACATAAACATCCACTGGCCGGCCTTTGTGTTCTTCCTACTTGCTCCTACTAATTGTTACAAAATATGGGAATAGGCAACAGGGAGGATTTATTGGCTTCTCTACATGAAAATGTGCAATCCAATCTAATTTCAGGTGGATCCTATGAAAATATGGATGCAATGTACACTATATTTATGCGTTCAATGAGCATCTCATAATTCTCTAAGATGAAGTTCTCAAAAAAAAAAATTTTTTCTCATGACAAAAATTATGACCTGGAGAAGGAGTTTAGTATTATTGTATTATATAGAGAGAGAAATAGAGGCATTCCTCACATATATTGACAATTACCTAATTCTGATATTGCCCAACTCATTGACATTTAGAAATTGTACATATTCTCCCACCAAATACAACTCATTTATATAAAATGTAATATTCCCTTGTAGCTAGCTATAGTGGGGCAGTGCCAACAGATTCATCATGGTCCAGGACAAACTATTGAAGTTCTAACTGACAGATTTTTTAGAAATTTGTAGAAAATGACGCAAAATCAATATCTTCAAACTGTTGGAAAATTTTCGAGAATTTCCACATGTGTGGTGGAAGTAAAATAAATAAATAAAAGACAATACAAGAATTTTACGTGATCCGGTTTCTCAATAAATCTACATCCACGATCTGCAAAATTTATTATAACTCTTATAGTAACACACTATAATTTTTTACTGGAAAAATTGTAAACCTGATCACCAAATAGTTAGAACTCTCAACTAGCTCTAAATAAACACACAAATCCCTTGCTCTCTCTCACTCACAAGCTTGGGACTTCAATCTCACCTATGATGGTCTCACCATTCATCAATCAATGATCATATCCTATTGCATATTTATAGGCAAAATAAGAGGCCTAAGTCGGTTATGTTGTCGACTTTTAACTTGGAGGCCACTCCAAGTTGCTTGACTATGAAGCAGTTTAGTGCTTCATGGCTAAGCATTCTTTCTTCTTCTTTTTTTTTTTTTAATGATTGTGGGCTCTCCATGTGGAGGGACTTCCACAACAATTCTCCGCCTCCTAACAACATAGATGGCTCAATTGTAACTACAACTTCTTCATAACTTCCTTCTATGAGTATAGTCTCTTCGTGCTCCCCTTCAAACAGAAGTCTTCATAGTGTTCTTTTTTAGAACTGATTTATAGGGCTTCTTCTTCTTCACTGATGTAGCATTCTACGTCTGAATCCTACATACCTTAACCTTGTCAGAAAACTGGACCAATTTTCCAATTTTAGTGTACTTTTTCTAGCACACTATTTGCACCAACGACTTATAGGACTTGAGCAAAGAAGCAAGCAAGAGCAATGCATGCTCTTCATCTTCAACTTTTTCACCAGCATTTACCAATTGACACAATAGCTGATTAAATTTATTGACGTGATCATGAAGATTTTCTCCTTCTTCATACTTAAGTGAATACATCTCCATTTTCATGAACAGTCGGTTAGTCAACGACTTTGACTTATATATCTCCTCCAATTTCTCCCATAATGCTTTTGGTGATGTCTCTTTGATTACTTCAAATTTGACCTATGGAGCAAGTGTTAACCAGATGGTGCTCACCACCTTCCTCTGGATAGTTCTCCATTTGCTCTTTGTCATACTCTTTGTTTTGTCTTCTTGCAAAACCAAATCAAGACCTTGTTGCACCAAAAGGTTCTGAATAGTACTCCACCATAAAGTAAAATTGTCATTTCTATCAAATAAAAGGATTACAAACTTCAATATATTTTTCATGGTGTCTACAAAAGTCTCTGCAAATAAAACACCCTCTTCAAAATTTTCACTGTAATTCCTAATGAATAGTACCTGACACTTAACTACACAGTTTTTTTAATTTGTCTCAAAATTTTCTCTCTACCCCAGAATAAAAACCTAGCTCTGATACAACTTGAAAAATTTTCAAGAATTTTGACACGCGCAACAGAAGTAAAATAAATAAACAAAGGCAACAAAAGAATTTTATATGGTTCGGTGTCTCAATAAACCTACATCCACAATCTACAAAAAATAATTTATTATAACTCTTATAGTAACACACTATAATTTTTTAACAAAAAAATTATAAATCCTCTCACCAAATAGTTAGAACTCTCAACTAGCTCTAAATAAACACACAAATTCCTTGGTCTTTCTCACTCACAAGCCTGGGACTTCAATCTCACCGATGATGGTCTCACCACTCATCAATTGATGATCCTACCATGTTGCCTATTTATAGGCAAAACAAGAGGCTTAAGTCGGTTATATTACCGACTCTCAACTTGGAGACCACTCCAAGTTGCTTGGCTATGAAGTAGTTTAATACTTCATGGCTAAGCATTTCTTCTTTTTTTTTTTTTAATGATTGTGGGCCTTCTATATAGAGGGACTTCCACAACACAAACACATAATAACAAAGACATACTCAAAGGTACATACATGAATTTCCTTAAGAAGAATTTGAGTAGGGAGCCATTAAGGAGGCATAAATACCATTAGTGGTGTTGATCAAAATATCATGTTTTCCTTTCTTAACTAATATTCCATTCTTCCCACTATTATTATGTCCACACCCTCGATTGTGAATAAACGATGGGCTACCATCGATGTAGTCCTTCCCACCCTTACTCTTTGTTATGCATCTTAAACCACTCGCTTAGATTTTGCATCCAGCGCACTGGTTGCTTCATCTAAAAGTAATATTTTTGGAGCCTTGAGTGTGGCCTGTACAATTGCCACTCACATTTGCAAACATGCCTAGGCTTTATGTCACTAGTGAATGTAAACATATTCATCATTCAACACTCTTTGTACATGGATTATTCTCTAATTCTAGAAACAAGATATGTCTTTGTTGTAGGTCGCTAATGAAGCAGTGCGTATTGGTTAATTCTACTACATCCATAATTTTTCCTCTGTTGCATTTCCTTCCTTTCCATATTCAATATTGGCTCGGATGCTACCGTTGAATAATACGGGCTCCTAACTTACCACACCCATATGCTTTCTTAACCCATTCAAATTCAGCTTCTGGATCTGAATTCCATCTAGTGTAATCTGGCCACAATGAGGGTCACAAAATCTTTGCAGTAATGATATCACTTTTGATTTTCCACTCCCACTTTCTCCAACTAGAGCAACCATTTGATATAAACATTATGACTTTCAACAATCTAAAGCTGAACATGGTTTTTTTTTTTTTTTTCACAACACAGTCATAACACAATTACATTCCTAGAACCAATAGCCAAGCTAAGATATTGGAATATTTGAATATCAGGCCTTGTAGGATACTCTGATGCATGGAAATTCTGGAGTTTTTGCATTTCTAAGTTTTCATATTTCAAAAATTATGTCTGAGTAGGCTTTGCAATTTTGGAAAATTAACAAATATGTTTCCACTTTAGAAATTCCTCTTTTTTTTTAACATTTAATTTTAGTAGATGAATGGATTTTAAGTCTATATTCGATAAAGTTTGGCAAGTAAAAAAAAATTAGTTTTGATATGATTTAATAATTATTTGTTTCAATATTTATTATAAATGCATATATGTAGGAAAATATTTATAAATGTCTATTTTTTTTTATATATTTATGCATTTCCTCACATTTTATATATGTTAGATTTTTTTAATCAAGAATTGCAAACATAAAAGCACTTTTTTCACGTTTTGAATGGTTATTTCCAAAGGGCCACTAAGATCTATGTTAGATTTTTTTTTTTATCAAGAATTGCAAACATAAAAGCAACAAAACAACTGTAATAAATTCAACTCCTTATAGCTTTTATAGTAGTAATAAATTTTGTTTCAATAATGGAAAGTGTAAAACATTTCTATAACCTTAACTGCCATGACACAACTCTTTCTGCAAAGGTAATTAGGTAATATAAAGTAGACTTAAAGTAGACTTTCTCAAATCTATATCACCAGCCATATATGTATCTATGTAATCAACCAACAAAGGTTTAGTGCCTCCAAAATATAAACATACTTTGGAAGTACTCTGAAAATACTTGAAAATTCACTTTACAGCAACCTAACATTCCACTCCAGGATTTGAAAGGAATCTACTCACAACTCCAACTGCATCAACAATACCTAGTTTAGTGCAAAATCATGGCAAACATCAAATTTTCAATAGTTGAAGCACTCGGAACCTTTTCAATTTCTTCCTTCTCTTTGTTTATAGAAAGGCTCTTTTCAGAACTTAGCTTAAAATTATCTTATCCATATTAAATCTTTAAAGTACTTTTTTAATGTACTTCTTTTGTGACATTCATAATTTCTTAGCTCTTCTATCTCTAATAATTTTTATGCCAAGAATCTGCTTTGTAGCCTTAAGTCTTTCATGGCAAAAGACTTGCTCAATAGCTTTTTAAAGTAATTAATTCTGAAAATATTTAACTAGCAATTAGCACGTCATTTATATAGAGCAAAAGAATAATTAAATCATCATTCGAAAATTTCTGCACAAAAACATAATGGTCTGAAGTAACCTTTTTATACCATTATCCCAATGTCTGCTTTAAGCCATATTAGCCTTTTTGTTTAAATCAACAAACATAATCCTTTTTTCCTTTTTACTTTAAACCTTATGGTTTCTCCATGTATATATCTTCTTGTAAATCACTGTGTAGGAAGGAGTTTTAACATCCATTTACTCAACCTCCAAATCAAGATTTAGTGTTAAACCCAACACTGTGCATGTAGATGTTGTATTCACAATTGGTGAGAAAATCTCTTCAAAGCCAACTCATTTCCTTTGGTTCTATCACTTGACAACTAGTCTGGCTTTGAATCTCAGATGGGAACTGTGTTCTTCATACTTAATTCTAAACACCCATTTATTTTTCAAAGCTTGTTTGTCTGTTGGTAACTTTACTAGTTCATACATCTTATTCTCATGCAAATACTTCATCTCATCTTGCATGGCTTCAATTCATTTTTGCTTGGATTCGTCATTTATGGATTCGTTGAAACTCTCAAGTTCTCCCCCGTCAATGAGTAACACATATTCATTGATCGGGTACCTCATAAAAGGTTGTCTTGTACTATCACTTCTCCTTAAAAGGAATTGGGGAAGCCACAAGTATTGGTATTGGTTGATGAACATCATTGTCCTCGTCTTCAAAATTAACTTTTTATGGGAACATCATTTTCATCAAGCTGATTACCTAACTTTCATATTCAATTTGTCTTAACACCAGTGTTGAAGAAATTACTTATAAATCTAATGATACACCATTAGAATTAGGAACATCTTTCTTCATCTTGTTAATATCTTTAATGCTCTCATTTTCAACAAACACAATATCATGACTCCTGATATACTTTTTTTTAGTTAGATCATAAAATCTATATCCAAATTAATCTTGACCATAACCAACAAAAAAACACTAATGTGCTTTTACATCAAGTTTGGAACTCGCATCCTTAAGGATATGCACAAATGCTCTGTAGCCAAAAATTGGCAAATGGTCATAAGAAATATCCTTTCCTGACCGTACTTTCTTTGGAACATCTAGCTTTAGAGGGATATACATGGTGATAGACTCAACATATGTGTGAATGTGTGTAAAGCTTCACCTTAAAAGGTTTTAGGTAACTTTGCATATGAGAGTAAACATATGAATCTCTCCATCAAAGTTTTGTTCATCCTCTTAGCCAATCAATTCAACTATGGTATTTTTAAAGGTGTTGCTTGACGTCAAATATTATGATCTTTGTAGTAAGCATGGAATGGTCTAATGTATTCTCCACCATTACCCATCCAAATGCAATTTAGCTTCTTTCTAGTTTGTCCTTCAATTAAGGCATGAAACTATTTGAAGACATCTAGCACCTGATCTTTTATCTTCAAACTATACACCTACGTCTTTCTTGAAAGGTCATCAATGAAATTCACAAAAGTACTAAGCACTACTAAATGACTTTGCATTGGTCCACATAATTCTAAATGAACCAGATCTAACACATTATTCATTTTGGAAGGAGGGGCACTCTTGAAAGCAATTTTATTTTGCTTTCCAACTAAACAATCAACATATTTCTCCAAATGCGCTTGGTTTATTCCATATAACATTTTCTTATTGGCCAAGCTGGTCATTCCTTTCTCACATATATGGTTGAGTCTCCAGTGCCATAATTCAACTGCTTTATTTTTTTCTACCACATTCACAGTATCATTAGAGAGCTTTACCTACATCATATATAAGGTTGTATGCTTTGTAAAACTTACATCATCAAGTTTTCCTATAGAGATTAAATTCAGGCAAATGTTTGAAATATGCATGACATCTCTTAGGACTACTTTAATGTCATTCTCTATATCTAATAAAACATCTTCCTTGCCAATAACCTTTGAAAATTTATCATTTTCCACCATTGATAGTGCCAAAATTTCCTAGTGTATAAGATGAAAAGAATTCTATCCAAGATGTAGAATGAATGGTCGCATTGGTATCAATCATCCAGCTAGTCTTGTAGGATGTAAGATTTATAGTGTCATTATCATAAACAACATGAAATTCGTTTATAGCATTGGTTTGTTCGTCATCATTATTATCATCTTTATTCACACACTTGTCTTTATTCTTTTTATGTTCCTTCTTAAATTTTCGATAAAACTTTTTAAAGTGACTTTTTTTTTTTATATTAATGGCATTCAATATTAGCATATTTATTTAACTTTCCTCTAGGCTTTTGTTCCCTAAACTGGCACCTCCCTCTACAATCTATCACCAAAACATCTGGTTGTGATGAATAAGATGAGGTTTGTGATCCTTTTCTTATTTCTTTATTTAAAATCTCATTTTTAACAAGCTTTATATTGACTACATCATTTAGTGCAAAGTTGGAGATCTTTAGAGTTTCCCCTGACCTTGGCAAATAGGCTAGCACCATTAGTGCAAATACTTCATCATCAAAATTTATGGCCATTTTGGATAATTACTTCAAAATCCCTTATATTTCATTCAAATAGTCTACTATAGAAGTCCATTCCTTGTACTGTTGTTGCATCATTTTTGTCAAGTAAAACAATTTATTATTTCCAGTTTTTGATGCACATAGTCGTCCAAGTTTATTCCATAACATCTAAGTATGAGTCTCATTACATATTTAATTGTACTCATTATTTTTGACAAATAACTGAATAAAACTGCATACTTGTTTGTGCTCAAATTTTCATTCTTTATTTTTCTTTTCATCAGGTTTAGTAGTTATAAACATCAATAAATGCATTTTCATCATAAATAGGAGATTCTTCATCTTATTTCTTTATATGTAGTCATTTGTGTCATTTGAACTTTTTATCTTACTGATTGTTGCCTTCATTGTTAGACTCTTTTAGTTGATAATCATCCTTATAAAATATTTTATAATGGGTAAGATTAGTCAATGCTGCAAACACAAAGCATACTAACAATTTTATAGGATTAACAACCAAAGGCTTTAATACCACTTGTTTCGTACAACGAATATAACTAGCAAGGATAAATGCAAAATAAAAATAATTAAGAAAAATGACATCATAAATTTAACATGGTTCATCCTTAAATTTGAGCTATGTTCACTGGACAAAAATTTTAAATAATTTTTCTTCTACAAACAAAATTATTAAGTATAAAGAGAGTATCTTTTCTAAATAATTTCTAGAGGCAATATAATAATCGAGATAAAATCAAAATAGTGGCATTCAAGGTATTTTTTAAAACTCTAAATATTTATCTCTCACTATTTTATCACTTTTTTATAAAACTTTTTCCAAACACTCACTCTCTCACCTTTGTTTCACTCACTTCTTTATTCCTTTGATTTGCTAAGAGAGCATGCACTTCTTGCCTTTATATAGGCAAAAGTTCTTGCTCCCCAAGCACAAAATTATAGCCATTTGTATGGTCATGTTTTTGGTCACTTTTGTGGCCATTATTTATTTTTTTTTTATATAGATTAGCAAAGAGTTGGTATTATGCCTTATATGTGGAGAGACTCAACACTAACATGATCATATCTTTTTTATTAACCTACACTTTACCATAGTAAAAAAGTATATGTTGACTGGTGGAGCACTAAAGCCACCAAACCAAGTAGAACAAATATAAATCTCTAAAATCTAGAATCTTTTCAGAGTTAATCTTTTTTCTCATTATAGGTTTTTATTATGTTGGCAAGCAACAACAAATTGAAAACTAGTAATATTATTCTATTAGCCATAATAGCTATAGCACGAAGTAGTAATAAAAGAATCTCTTATTTGTTCATATAGGACAACTGATGAAGAGGGTCTTTTAAAAGTAGTTTCAACATTTTTATAGAGGTTGTTTTGATTGATTTTATAGTTATCTTTTTAGAAGCACTGATTTTGAGAGATACAACCACTAAAAAAGATATTGAATGACGACTGTTATTTAAATTATTTATGGCATTATATTGATACTATCCCAAGTAAATTTGAGCTAGGTCAAAGAACATACAAGGCCTAGTTTGGCCTCAACAACCACATCCAACAATCAGCGTTAGCTCGACCCTCACTAAGGCCCAAGATCTCACAAGTCGTCATGGATCGGCCTTTTCTAAAGATAGCTAAGTCTATCGCTCATCCTCATCAGGAAGTTATAATACTTTATCAAGAAGTTCATACTACTCACTAGAAAGCTCATCCTTATCCAGAAAATCTTACACTTAATCAAGAAAGAATATAATTCTTATCCTAACTAGGAAATAAGCTATCTTAACCATTATATAAAGGGCATCACTAAGTAACTTTCATACATTATATTCATTCACTCTCTCTTAACCCATTACTAACTTCAGCATCAGAGTAGGCTTCCAGCAACCAACCAAATTCTCATCTCACCCCTGTTGTCTTGCAAGAAACCTAGTCGAGCCAATCACCTTCACTCAGTACCAAGCTGAACCTATATCCTCGGTAAGTCTTACAATATCATTAGTGCAGTGAGTGTGGACTTACTATAACTAACCACTTAAACTTTTAGCCATGTCCTTTCTTAATGAAATAAAGACCCTACAAACCCACCATCAGTCTAATGTCTTGGATAACATACCTCTATAAACTTTCAAAACCTTACTTCCCTGCTAACATAGGGGAACTAAGCTTCTAGATTCATCAGCATCCCAAATCACAACCTCTAAGCTATCACTCAGCTTGCAGCCGCTTTGCAAACTTCGCAACAATACTGAAAAGAATTGAATCACCCTTAAATAAACCATAAGTTGCCACTACCGAGCATTAAAAGTCGCCACCTCTGCCAATTAGGCAAGAACAAGTGGAGAATCTAGCTCAAAAATAAGGAAGAACCAATCACTAGAAAATGTGCAATGACATAAAAGAATCCTCATTCAAGTTAGAAGAAAGTCAAATTGTCCATCCAAAAAGGACATAATGGGATGAAGACACCCTCAAAAAGAAAGTTATGGAGGCAGTCAAATGAACACAGGTAAGGAACACTTAACCATCGACTACCACTCTTATGATCACAAACCTCAAGTTACGAAAGTAAGAGTCGAGCCAGTGCCTCACAAATTTAAGCTACCTCTAATTGATAATTATAATGGGACAACTGATCCTTAGTGCCACCTTGATAAGTTTTGATCCAAGCTGAAATTCTATATCTGCTCGGACACCCTTCTTTATGGAATCTTCCCTCTTACCCTTGAAGGAGTAATACAAAACTAGTACCAAGATTTCACTCATGGCTCTATTTGTAATTTCACTCAACAATCACAATGTTTCATAGCATAGTTCATATCAGCTATCCCATAGGTAAAAATTTCTTCTGAATTACACAAGGTTATTTGAGAAGACAAAGAGACATTACGTGACTACCTAGCTAAATTTAACAAAATAGCCATGCAAGTAAACAACATCAACCATAAAGTAGCAACAGACACAATGATCAAAAATTGCAAGAATCGAGGACTTTTCTGTTCTCTTAATGTTGACCCTTGTTATGTGTGTAACTCTTACAAGTGCACAAATCACTTAAGTAATACAATGATAAGTGAAGATCATTTCTATGAGGATTGCTTCACAAGTACCAAAAAATTAAATTTTCCTATTATCTAGTAATTGAATAATGAAAGGATAATAAATAAAAACTACAATTGTAAAAATAATTAAACCAAACTGAAATTAAATTAAAAGAAACTCTTACGACTATGATTTCTAGGGAATTTAGGTACACTACAATACCATTTCAAAAATATAGCAAGAGAATTGTTTCAATTAAGATTGGGTTGTGTTTAAAGATGGATTTTTCTAATTTACCTAATAATCTCTTTCAAGCAAAATTGAGTATATTATTTCTAAAATTATGTCTACTCTCGTGGTTATAAAATTCAATAATAATGCATTAAGTCTCATGAATAATCGTTGAATATCTCTAGAAGTCTAGTCTACTCTCATAGTCTCAATCTCCTAGTTTAATATGTTAGGACTAACCCTAGACTTCCACTCTCACTCCATCATCTAGAATCTCAAGATTTGCATATATGCAGTCGTTTATATATAAAACATCAATTTAGCTCAAACATACTAAATCAAGATACTCAACACAATTGAAGCAAAAATCACTTCGTAGATTTCCAAAATAAATACTGGGTTTTCACTATGATCCTTAGAATTAAAGAATTAGTTCGTCCTAAAAGAAGAAAAAGAAACAAAGAAAAAAGAATCCATTGAATTGAGTAGAAGAATTTTAAAAAAATGAGTCTTGCTAAACAAAATCAATGAAAATCCTAAAAGAGAATGCCTTCAATCTTTACAAAATCTTCTTTTTATTTGATGTAGATGTACATCCACTTTTTTCTCCTAAAAATTTGATCCTTTTTGCCCAGGAATGTTTATCCAAATAGGTCAAATCTCCCTTAATTTGGCTAGGAGGAACTAATGTCAATATGATGGGCTCCATTAAGTAAACATAGAGTTAGGAGATATAAAGATTACAAAAAAATTAAACGTCATATTGATGGTCATAGGCTTTCCCTTTGCATATAATGCCATCATTGGAAGGTCAATCTTATATGACACAACAAGACACACTTGCATCAAGTATCTTATAATGACGATCCCAATCGAACACAACATAGCAGTGGTCAGGGGAGATCAAAACATAGCGCAAGAAATGTATATGAACATCCTCAATGAAGTGAATCATGCTGCCTCTTTTGAACCACCAGATTCATCGCTGAAAATACTCCAAAAGCTACTGAGCCTGTAATAAACTTAAAGCCACTATCAGTAGGAAAAGACCGTACCCTTCCCATCGGAACAAAATTCACTGAACCTATAGAAAAGGACATCAGTTCGACATTTCTTGAAACTTTGTATACATTTGCCTAGTCACCTTCAAACATAACTAAAATAGACCCCTCAGTCATTATTCATAAACTTAATATTGATAGTTCGACGAAACCAATAAAACAAAAAAAGAGGAACCATGCACCCGAGCATCAAAAAAACTATAGCGAAGGAGTTACGCAAGTTGTATTATACCCTGACTGGTTAGTAAATGTGGACTTAGTAAAAAAGTTGAATGAAAAATGGTGAATGTGTGTGGGCTTCACAATTAACAAGGCATGCCCCAAAGATAGTTATCATCTGCCTAATATAGATCAACTGGTAGAGTCCACTGTCAAATACAAATTGTACAACTTTATTGATGCATCTACAATATACCACTAGATCTAGATGTTCATGCTCAATGAAGAAAAAACTAACTTTGTCATATATGAAGGCACCTATTGTTACAAAGTCATGCCCTTTGACCTTAAAAATGCGAGAGGCACTTATCACAGGATAGTCAATAGCATGTTCAAAGACAAAATTGGCAAAATAGTAGAAGTCTATATGGATGACATGATAGTGAAAAGTTGCCAAGCAAAAAACCATGCCAAAGATATGAGAGAAACCTTCTAAATATTCAATGCAATACGAAGCTCAACCCAAAGCAATGCGCCTTTACAGTCCGAGTAGGAAAGTTCATTAGTTTCATGTTCTCACAAAGAGAAATAAAGGTTGATCCAAAGAAGATCCAAACAATCATGGACATGAGGCTATCTTGAACGATCAATGAAGTATAAAAGCTCAATAAAAGGATCACAACTCTTAAAAGGTTTATATCCTCATCAACACGGTGCCACCTGCATTTCTATAGAATATTGAGAGATTTTACAAAGTTTAAATGGGATAATGAATGCCAAAAAAACCTTTGATGAATTAAAAACATTCCTTAGGTCGCCCCTTTACTTAGCCATCTTAAGCAGGACGAACCATTATTCATATATTTAATGGTAATTAAAAAAAAACCATTGCCTTTGTATTGGTCAAAAAAGAAGATGAAGAGCAAAAATTGATATACTACGTTAGTAAAGCCCTCAAAGGTGCTAAACCAAACTACCTACTACTAGAAAAACTAGTTTATAAACTAGTCAACTTGGCAATAAAACTAAGGCACTACTTTTAAGTTCATACCATCACTATCTGAACAGACTAGCCCTCACAAAAGATCTTGTAGAAAGCTGAAACCTCAGGGTGAATAGTAAAATGGGTGGTCAGGCTATGGGAGTTTGACATCAAATTCAAACTAAGATAAATAATAAAAAAAACAAACCTTAATTGATTTCATAGTCGAACTAATAGGAGTAAAACAAAGGTCAGAATCACTAGAGAAACAAAATAAATGGAAACTTCATGTAGACGGAGCCTCGGGCGCAGCAGGCACATGAGCCAAGATAATTTTGTAAGGCCCATACAAAATTAAGATTAAGTATGTTGTCCATTAATAAAGTAGTGGAATACAAAGCTTTGATCATAAGATTTCAATTAGCAGAAGAGGTCCATGCTAAAAATCTCTCCATATATAATGATTCAAAGCAGGTTGTTCAATAACTCAGTTAATACACTATCAAAGATGACAACTTGCTTAAGTATGTCAAACATGCTAAGCATCTCCTGGTGAACATATAAACCAAAAAGGAAGATGAAAGATAGAATTGATCCCTTGAGATCATAATAAAGAAGCATACACCATAGCTAAACTGGTAGATTCCAAGCCACTCTACCTGAGGAAGTTTTAGTAGAAGAAAGAACGCAACCCAACATTCCACAAATAATGCATATAGTTATCATAGCTGAGGAGGACAATTGGATGAGCACACTCATCAAATACCTAAAGTATGGACAACTCCCAACCGATCTAAAAGACGTCTGAGCCATCATAAGTAAAGTTGTTAATAACTCAGAAGAAGATGAAGTCCTGTACAAATGATCCTATGGTCATCCCTAGCACAGGTGTCTAGAATTTTATTCTAAACTATCCATAATCAATCATTATTATTGGAATAATAATGAAAGAAGACTAGTATGTGTTTTAATTGATGACTATGTTTTACTAGTTATGAATATGTGATATTAAGTCAAATACATAGATACATATTTAAGAAACATTGTATTGGACGGACCCACTATGAGAACACTATCTGGATTAATAGTCATAAGTGATTCTCATGCAATATTATTAACTTAATCTCTCTAACCTAAAAATCACCATAAATTCTAATATAATGAATTTCATGTTTTGATGTAGTCCAGCATTATCTTTAATTGGATGATCATATAGACTAATATTTAACATAGAGTAAATCATATAGTGGAATATTAGTGATTGAGAAGGAATTTGTTCACCATATATTTTTATGAGAAATATATTTTTGGGCCCCTCAATAAGTTAGACTGAAGAGATTACATAGTCATGTCATAATGAATTGATAAATAAAGATTATCAATGTCATTTTATATCAGTCTACTTAAAGATTGAGAAATAATTGAACTATATAAAAATTACATGATCCATGCCTTATGTTCAATTGAGATTTAATGTGACAAAAAGATTATAATACTATTTGTAAAATACATTAAGGCGGATCATTGACCTTCACATAATTTGGATAGTCATAATATCTTGTTAGAGGCTACTTATGACTTATGAGCCAAAATAGGTTTTTTTGGTCATTGCTAACATTATACGAAACCTATAGGGTCGTACACATAGAATAAAATAAAAACGAAATTGGATTTTTACTACGCTCTCTATTTATAATTAAAATAATTAGAAATAATATTTAAATTATTATATATCTATTTCATTTTAAGAAGGTTAAAACAAAATAAGATATTATTTGTGTCTTTTAAGATATAAAGTTCACATAAAATATCTTAATAGTGTATATATACACACACACATATGTTTTAGGGCTTTCAAATGATTACATAGAACATTAACATTTTGAAAAACACACAAAAAAAAAAGAGAGAGAGAGAAAGACCCTAATATTAGCACACTCTACATTTGGAAAAGCCTATTCGTATCAATACCTATAAAAATCAATCATTGTTTGGTGATGTATAGATCTAACTTTAAGCTTGATGTTGACTGTTATTAGTGAAAACTCATTCCTTTTCTTTCAATGATCTTACATCTTTTATTGAAATCGGTAAAGTTTTCATATCATTCTTTTCAATTTAATCAAATTACATGGATCCTTAGTGGGTTTTTTGTGTAGAAATTTTTATGTTTTTCACTGTGCATGTTCCACAAAACCCAATAAGAAGAATTGATAAAGCTTAGAGAGAAACAAAAGTAAGCAAGCTCGATGCTAACTGGAAAGGACCATACAAAGTAACCAAGGTAATAGGTCCCACAATATACAAACTAGAAACTATGGAGGGAAAACCTATGCCCCACATATGGAACATGGAGGCACTTAAAAAGTAATTTATGTAAGCAGTTTTTTATGCATATCCCTTAATAAATAAGGAACAAAAAGCCACTTGTGGACGTAGGCAAAATTGTCTAACCATGTAAAAATTCTTATCTTGTGTGATTAATTCTCTTTATATTTGCATGTGAAGCTAATTTACCTTGAGCGCTAAAGCACCAAGCTTATCTACCTCATGCACTTAATATATAATAAGGGCAATAATGTTGAATTAATTTATCTTGCACACCAAAAAAATGTTGAGCTAATCTATCTCACGTAAACTAAAAATACACCGAGTTAACAGAGCTAATCTATATCCTCTAACTCGAAAAAGTTTTTGGTCTCCTTATCCAAGGTTTTAAGCCACTGATCAAACACAACCCTAGCTACTACAACCTACGACAATAATACAGTATAAGATTGAAAACAAATCTCTTCAGAACGAAAAGACAATAGAAGGATAAATTATACCTTTAGAGAATGCATGTTCATCCAAGCCACAAGATGCCTATTGGTTAGATGGTTGAATTGCTCCTCCTCTTTAGAGAGTACGTATAACCAAGCCAAAGCCTTAGTGATAGTGGCATGGGACAATGTACCCTCGTATTTATTCTTAAGAAAAGGTCGACAATTGGGATAGCAATTTGACCTCGATGGAACCGTAGATGACTTTTCATTTGAGTCAATAGGCACTAAATCCTCTTAAGGCCTTTTGGCATAAGGCTCAGATCCCCCCACTTGCTAAACCATGTGAAAAGGATCAGTTGTTAGCTTAAGATTTTCATGGAGAGACTTTTCTATAATTGCCTTTTAGCCATCCACTTCTGGTTGGCAATGTGTTTTACTCGGCCCTAACCTTTTCCCCTTCTGCTAATTGTCACCCTTTATTAATTCATCTCTTTTGCAATAGCTTTAAAGTCTATTTCTCTGAAATAAAAAGATATTAATACCATTATTCAACATGGTTAATAATCACAAAAAGTCTTTAGCTTGGCAACAAAATAATGTTTACTAATTAGCACAACCAGATCAGTAAGATCCTCCCATTCACTATAACAATCTCATACTCGAGCACCTTAATGGCTAAGGTTTACTCGTATTTCCTTATCCATTTCGAAGGAAAAGGAACAACATCTTTGTAAGAAATAATAAAAATTTTATGTTTTCAGTCTTTGATTGAAGAAAGATAATTGCTGAAAAGCCTTATCCTCGACCGAGTAGAAACATGACAATGATCCTCCCCCAAGTGTCCAGATAAGGAATAGATACGACTGAACACCTCGAGAATGACAAACCCTTCTTTTCGACCAAGAAGTACATACTTACAAGTATACAAAGAGCATTGGGACTGAGCTGAGAAGGAGCGATGTCTTGATGAATAAAAAATTTCTTAAAGAAGAGCGAGTAAATGCAACCAAAAATCTGCCTTCAAATCCTTTTCATATAACATAAATTGATTTGAGGGAAGAGATGTGAATACCCTTATGTCCAACCTAGGCAACATCAACTCAAAATCATTGGGTATTCCATATTGCCAATAAATCCTAAATAGATCTTGCTAAGACAACCCATTCAAAATTTAAATAGCTCAAAAGTTAGATTTTCTCATCTTTAAAGGGATCAATTGGGTTAATGCCTCCACCAACTCGATGTTGGTAAAATCCCCATCAACAGTTCAACTATTGGGACTAACTCTAGCCTTAGCATCTTCCGACACCCTTTCCTCGCCTCTCCCACAGCCTAAATTCTCTACGCCAAAACTCTCACAAACCCCTAGCAAGGCCAGATCTTTAACATACTGAAAGGTCAATGCTTCATCTTACAAATCCATTATCACCAAAAACAGAAAAAAAAAAAAACTAAAACAAAGAAACACTCAAAATACCCAATTGCAAAAAATTGCACAATGAAGAAGATAAATTAAAAATGAAGAGGAGAAGCAAATAGTAGAAAAAAAAGTATAAGAGCCCTATTTATAGCTTCATAACATAGTAATTAAAGCAACATAACCAAACAAACTATCTCTTCCATAAGACAACCCACGTTAGATCAATCAATAAATCAATCAATATACATAACCGAGGCCACCGAATCATACGACACATGGCAACACCCTGGATTAGACATTTCAAATCCCAATAATTTTTAAAATTTAAAATTCCCTCCAAAGGATTGATAGCTAAGATTGGATCCTTTACCTAAAAACACAACATTGCCATGTCAACTCCGCTATCAAATCATTAATACACTGAGATATAAACAAACTTAGACTGAAGGGGGGGACATGTGATACTACCCAAAGTAAGTATGAGCTAAGCCCTAAAACATACAAGGCCCAATTTAGCCTCAATAACCACATCAAACAACCAGTATCAGCTCGGCCCAAGATATCATAGGTCATCATCAATCAACCTTTCCTAAAATAACTAAGTCCACAACTCATTCTCATCATGAAAGTACAATACTTTATCAAAAAGTTCAAATTACTCATTAGGAAGCTCATCCTTATCAAGCAAATCATACTCCTAATCAAGAAAGAATATAAGTATTATCCTAACTAGGAAATAAGTCATTCTAGCCACTATATAAAGGGTATCACCAAGTAACTCTTACACATTACATTCATTCACTTTATCTCTCAACCCATCACTAATTTAAATATTGGAGTGGGCTTGTGGCAACTAGTCAGATTCCCATCTCACCCTTGTTGTCTTGCAGAAAGCCTAGCTAAGCCAACCACCTCAACTCAGTACCAAGTCAAACCCATATCCTTGGTATATATGACATATGCATTGAGGAGCTCAAAATGTGATCCTAAATAGTTGAAAAGAACAATGATGTAAATAATTTAGATTAATTATTTTGCTTAATTTGCTAGTAATATATAATTAATGTAACTATAATTTCAACTTTGGAAAATCATTACATGTGTATGTTTCTATAAATATCTTTTTATAAATGGTTATCAATAATTATTATAATTGCCATATTTATGGTCTATATGTATATAAACTAAATATATATTTTAATTATTAATTTACTAATTAACTCATTCTAATATTGATAATTACTATTCATAATTAGCTTACTTATTAGTTATTAGTTGTAAATAAGCAATAAATATTAATAATAATTTTCAATTTGATAACTAATGTATAAGTTATTTTTTTCTTTTTATCAAATTTTGTCAAATTGTTAAAAGTGAGAAATTTAAAAATAAATGTGTATGCTATTAATAATTATTAATCATAATAATTAATAATTAAAGTATTTGTTTTTTTTATTATTAGTAAATTAGTAATAAATATTAACAATAGCTTTCGATTTAACATTTAATATATTGTAAATTGGTTATTTTTTATTAAATTATTACTTGTTTATTTTAGTATTCAAATGATTAAAAATAAGAAATGAAAATTTTATTTTATTTTATTTTGGCCTTAGAGATTAAAAATATGAATTTTACTTTTAATAAATTAAAATAATTAAATACTCAACCAATAGTGAATGAAACCTAACTGTATTAAAAGAATCGAATTAAATTGTCTCGAATTTTTATGAACTCAAATAAAAAATTTGAAACAATAATCTCTAAAATTTTAACTTAGTTCTAAAGATATATAAATCTACAATTTGACATGAACCATATTCATTTAAGTTTACTTTAATATACTATTTCATCTCTAATTTTATAATATTAAATTTAATTATATTTATATTATGTTTTCATTTAGTAATATTTCTATTGAGAATACATATATTTATTGTTTGTCAAAATAGAAAAGTCAACAGCCTATTTTTTTAATAATTTTTAAATTACAAAACTAATATTTCTCTTTCTAACACAATTTTTATCATTTATTTGTGCAATTTGTCCCTTAATAGACAAATCCAATATCACTAAAATTACTGCCGCCGCAACTGTCTTCTTCACCTCGGTTGCCATCTCACGCACATCTCTTCCATTCTTTATTATTCACTCTAAATTCACGTCTTTCCTTCAAGTTTTTATCTCCAAACTCGTGGCTTCTTTTAGAACTTTCTTTCCTCCTTCGTTCTTCTTTAATTCAATATATCTCATGCTCGACACTGTACTCATTAATATTAGTACTCAAATCAAATTTGTGCATATTTTCGACTGAACATTCCTAATAATGCTCATGATACACATTAATGGTACAATAATTTGTGGTAGTCCACTCAATGGATTGTTAAGATTGTGATTTTGATTTGTTTCATTACATGAAATTTATGTTATACTCTATTGCTTGTATTTGATATTTATTATATTTTTTTGAACTTATAATGATGTTTTCGTTGCTTCATTTTTAATAGGTTATATTTTAAAAATTGATCGTATCCTCGAGGGAGGTTATTTAGATATGAAAATAATGTTATTGACTATTTTATTTTTTATTAATAAAAAAATGATTGCAAAAAAAATGAGGAAAGAAATAGGGTAGGTGAAATTGTAATAAGTTCAAAAATATATGGTTCATTGAATTTTTTAGATGAAGGAGAATAATTCTCATTTGTGAAATATCAAACACAAAAATATCAATATAAATAAAGTTTATAATTCACAACACATTCATCGAATATGTTAAATTCGATTCGAAAGTTAGAAATCTTCTTTTGTAGAATAAAATTTATACAAAATTTAGTATAATAGCAAAAAATACATCCCATTCAATAATTATATGAAATCACAATTTAATATTTTTATCTTTAAACTAGTCTAATTAAATTATTACAAAAAATTGATTAATCTTTTCAATGATATTATAAATTAATTTCACAAAAAGATAATAATCTTTATTCAAGCTTTCATAAAAGAAAATTAAAATTTTTTATCAGAATTATAAAAGAAATAAAAAATTTATAAAAATAAATATAAATTTGTATTATTTTTATGAAAATTAAAATTTTTTATCAGAATTATAAAAGAAATAAAAAAATTTATAAAAACAAATACAAATTTGTATTATTAAGATGAAAATTGATAATGACTGTCGGGTTAGAAATGGTAATAGTTACGGTCGGATAGGGGACAATGATTAAAAGAGTGAGCAGCTGGCTTGCACTGAGACAGATAAAATTCCCGCAGATACTTTGTGTCGTGTTCTCAATTCCAGTAAATTGAATTCAGGCTGATTGTTGCTGCTTGCTACCAGAAGAAGAGCGGAAGCATTTGGAATTGCGCTACACATAAAGACGCATAATATGTGTGTGGTGGCACTCTCAGCCGAGGTTTTTGGCAGAGGATCTTTGATTCATCCAATGGCTGCCGCTGTCAATTATCTTCTTCCGATAAGACCGGTCTCTCATCTCAGCATCTCCGCTTGTAGCCTCCACTCCAATTCGCCTCCTGCCACTGTCGGTGACCGAGTCTTTTCTATCACTTCTTCCTCTAAACACGAGTTTGATTATTTGGGACAGAGTACCAAAGGGGATTTGAATCTCCTCGATGCCATTGGTATCTCTATCTCTCTCTAAATTTTCTACCTTTCTCTCTCTTTTGCTACATTTACTGTGGATGATGATTATTTGGGTTTTGTGTCGCAGGAATTGATCCACAGGTAACTCTAAAAGGCCCAATTGAGGAGGTGGCTAGGGTCGAAGCTGGAGAAGCTGAGGATTTACTTCTACACTTAGGCATTCCGGTGCTGTGACCCCATCCTTGTTCTTTTTCTATGAAAAATACCTTTTTCCTTGCATAATCATTCTAGTCACATACATGTATTCTGCCTTGCTCCTTTTTTTCTTCTTCCAAATTACCTCCTCGGCATGCTTTTCCTTTGCCTTGCCTAAAGGACATTGGTATTTAATCTGCATTTACCAAACCATATGCACTTAGAATATTCTCTATCCACCATCACCCTTTCCTTCTTTTCATTAATTATACGTTTGTCAATCTGCATTGTCAAATATGACTCGTCCCATGCTGTTTTGTCAACCATTTACTTACCACTGGCATGCATTTATAATTTGCTTTGCCTATCCAAATGAATAAGGACACTTCAAAATTTTATACCTCCCACATCTGTTTGTGATGTCAGCTGAATAAGGTGATATACTAGTGAGGAGAGGACCTAAACTACCTAGTTTGTATTTTTCTAAAGTATTCTACGTGGTGCCCCTCTCATTCCTCTGTTGAAATTCTGTGACAAATGATGAGAGAGAAAGCAAATTTTACTAATGAATTTCGTCCACCTATTACAAGTGGATGATTTCCTTTTTATACAGTTAGCTACTAGTAACTAATCATTCAGCTTAACAACTAATTATAACCAACTACTAACTAATTACAAGATTAAATAACTAATCATAAGCTAATTTTCAGCTGCCTTAACTAACTGAAGTTAGCTTCTTTTCTCTACATCTCGATACACCTTTAGCAGCTAGACTAGTACTTTCATACTCCCCCTCAAGATGTGCACATATATTACTTATGCTCATCTTGTTTAACAGATAATTGGCAAGGATGCAAAGAGTTGGTGAAGATATCTGCAACTTGATCTGCTGTCCTTGCATGAATAGGCTCAATTTCTCCAGCTTGCAACTTTTCTCTCACAAAATGACAGTCTATTTCTATGTGCTTTGTCCTCTAATGGAATATAGGATTCTTGGCTATATGTATGGCTGAAATGATGTCACAATAAAGCAATGTTAGCCGCTTATATGGAACCTTAAAATCTTTAAGCAAATAACCAAGCCAAATGATTTCACATGTAACAGTTGCCATGGGTCTACACTCAGCTTCTGCTGAGCTTCTTGATACAGTGTTTTGTTGTTTTGACTTCCAACTCACTAATGAGCTCCCAATGAATGCACAATAGCCTATTAATGATCTTTTAGTTTCTTTACATGAACCCCAATCACTGTCAGTGTAAGCTTTCAACGGAAGCTCTGTGTTGTTGGAGAAGAAAATCCCTTGCCCTGGTGCATTCCTCAAGTACCTTAGCACCTTTAACCCTACATCAAAGTGTTTCTCAATTGGTTTGTCCATAAACTTAGACAAAACATGTACTGCATAATCAATGTCAGGCCTGGAGAGTGTCAAATACATCAGCTTCCCAACAAGGTTCCGGTATTTGTAATAGTCTTTCATTAAACCTTCATCTGAATGCACTAGTTGATGATTAACTTCAATGGGAACAGTTGATGGCGTAGCTGCTAACATTCCACACTCCTCTAGCAGCTCTAATGTAAACTTTCTCTTGTTCAAGACTATTCCCTTAGATGATCTTGCTATCTCTAAACCCAAAAAAAAATCGCAATTGCCCTATATCCCATAACTTGAAATTCTTCTTTAGCAGCTCCTTAACATTTGTAACTTGTGTTCTATTGCTAGCAATTGCAATGTCATCCAGATATACTAGCAGGGCAACAAAACCCAATTCATCTTCTGTTGTGAATCGTGAATAGTTAGCCTTGGATTTTGTGAATCCATTACTAAGCAAACATTCAGTGAACTTTAAATTCCACTGTCTAATTGCTTGTTTCAACCCATATAATGATTTTTGAAGCTTGCATACCAATCTTGAATAACTAGGGGTCTGTGAAATATCAGTTTCTGGTCCCTCCTGAAACTGATATCCTTGGGGAAGGTCCATATACACTTCTTCAAACAAATCCCTATTAAGAAAAGCATTGCTGATATCAATTTGGGCTAAATGCTAACCTTGAATAGCAGTCATGGCCAAAAATACTCTCACAGTAGTGTGTTTAACCACTGGACTGAAGGTTTCTGCATAATCAAATCCATATTGCTGAGTGAACCCCTTGGCTACAAGCCTTGCTTTATATTTGTCAACAGAACCATTTGGGTTGTAGTTAGTTTTAAACACCCATTTGCAGCTAATGGGATGCTTATTGGGTGGCAAATGAACCACTTTCCATGTACCATTTGCAACAAGAGCTTCTAACTCGGTGTTTATAGCTGCAAGCCAATGTGAGTGTTTAATAGCTTGTGCAAAAGTAGTAGGATCGGTATAAGAAGAAATAGCACATGAAAAATGTTTAAAAGATGGAGAAAGATGGTCATAAGAAAGAAAATGAGATGAAGGATAAGCTACAACATAATGAATTGAAGGAAGACAATGATGGTAATCTTGAAGATACGTAGGAAGTTTAGTATTCCTAACACTTCTTCTAAGTGGAGGAGAAGATGCTGATACAGCTGGTGGAGTTGGAATAGAAGGTGAGGAGGGGAAGGATTGGTGTGGTGAGGAAGAATGAGGAAGAACAAGAGAGGAATCAGATGAGATAGACTGATAAGAAGGAACAGATTGAAATGAAGGAGGAAAAGAAATAGAAGTAGAAGGAGGAACAAGTAAAACCAATTGAGTATCTGTAGAAGAAAAATTAGAAAAAGTATGAAAAGGAAAAATATTTTCATGAAATTGGACATCTTGTGAAACAAAGGTGGTATGAGAGTCTAAATCATACATTTTGTAACCTTTAATACCAGATGGATAACCAATAAAAATACATTTTCTTGCTTAAAAATCAAATTTAGATCTGTAAGAGGTAAGATTGGCCGCAAAACATAAGCAATCACAAGATCTTAAAGAATCATAAGAAGGAGGTTTGTGATACAACATTTCAAAAGGAGTTTTATATAAAAGATTAGCTGAAGGATTTCTGTTAATGATGAAGGTTGCTATTAAAATGGCATCACCCCAAAACTTCAAAGGAAGATGAGCATGAAATGACAAGGATCTAGCTACATTTAGCACATGCTGGTGCTTTCTCTCAACAGTTCCATTCTGTTGAGGGGTGTATGCACAAATAGTTTGATGAGTAATACCTTGCAAAAGTTAAAATGTGGGTAAGCTAAACTTTGTGCCTTGATCAGTACGAATGATTTTGACACATTTTTGAAATTGTGTTTGAACAAACTTGCAAAAGTGTTGTATCCATTTTGAAACCTCTGATTTATGTTGCATAAGAAAAGTCCAAGTACACTTAGTATACTCATCCACAATAGTAAGGAAATAGTGATTTTTATTAAGATCTGTCTGAGAGTGAGGACCCCAGATGTCCATATTTACAAGATCAAAGGCATTAGCCACTGTATCTACAAATTTAGTAAAAGGAAGTCTCTTAAGCTTGGCCATAGGACAAGTTATACAAGAAGTTTTATTAGACCTATTAACAGAAGGCAACAAGTGACTAAGAGGTGGAAATTGACTGATATCAATGTGTCCTAATCAATGATGCCACAACTCATAAGAAACATTATTGATGGAAGAAGTGGGAATTGAGGAGGAAAAGGAAGCAGCAGACTAGGGTGTGGTTCCAAGAAGTATAAACCTTGACGAATCTTGGCAAGACCAGTCGTTGTCCAAGAATAGAGGGCCTAGACAAACAAAATTGATCAAGAAAAATGAAGCACATAGTTTTAGTAAGAGTCAATTGACTAACGGAAATCAAATTAAAGGTAAAAGAAGGAATGTAAAGCACATTGTGCAAAGTGATAAAACCATTGAGTGAAACAGAACCAATATGTGAAACAACAGCTTTCATACCATTAGGAAGTGAAACAAAACAGTTTTGAACATGCTTAAATGAGGAGAAAAAATGTAAAGAACAAGTGATATGATTGGTTGCTCTAGTATCTACGATCCAAGAATTAAAATGATTTTTGGATTGCATCAAGCTATTGAACAAATCAACATTAGAAGCAGAAAACACAGAGTAAGAATGACCTGCAGCATTAGCAATGTGAGGGTCATTTGTATCTCCAATAGCAGCATCACTAGGTGTACTATTGACTGCAACAGCATTGAGTTGGTCTCCAATTATATTGAGTACTTGATTGACTTGATCCTTGGTCAAGTTCAGCTGTGGTATGGCTATCTGAGGCATAACTGTTAGTAGGCACATTAGAATTATTAGGTTTTCCTTTGGTAAACTTCAAACCAGGAGGATAACCAATCAATTTGTAGCACATTATCTTTGTATGCCTTGTTTTACCACAATGAGTACTGTACAACTCATCTTTGCTTCTCCTGACTGCTAAAGCAGTTGAATCACTGAAGTTTTGGCACTGCATCAGCAAGGACTTTTGATTCTCTTCCCTAATCACCATATTATAGACTTGATCCAGCATTAGAAATGGTTTCATGAGGATGGTCTGAGACCTTATAACCTGAAAACTTCCATTCAATTCGTTAAGGAACTTAAAAACATAGTCTTTCTGCTGCAGTTCACTGAATGTTTGGAAACAATCTTTGTTACAATGACCACATGAACGGTGAGGAAATGGCCTAAAACTTCTAAGTTCTTACCAAATTCCATTCAGTTCAGTGAAATAAGCATCTACCGTCTTTGTTCCTTGAGTGAGTGAACATAAGAGATGTTGAAGATGACATATTCTTGAATCATCAGGTGGAGAAAACATTTGATTTAACTTCACCTAAATTTGAGAAGCTTCCTCTATATAGAATATGGTCGAAGCAATCGGTGGAGAGATGGATTTGGGTAACCAAGCCACAACCAAATTGTTGCACCTAACCCATGAAAGATAAAAAGCAGTCTCTGGTTGAGGTTTCTTGACGGTTCCATCAATGAAGCCCTGTTTATTATGGATTGAGACCGCAAGCATGGAGGAGGCAAAGTTCATTGGAGTGAGCTCAGGTGTAACAATAATAGAGCTATGGTTATCTGCGTGATGAATGAAGAAAGGTGATGAAGAATCTTCAGTAACATTTTGCGAAGCATTACCCATGTTCAATGAAGAATTAGGTGAATCTAGATTCACCATTGATGAACAGAGAAAGAAGAAGATCTAGGGCACGAAAAGAAGAACAAGAAGAAAGAAGAACGAGAGAGAAAAATTCTAGATCTTTCCTAAGAGCTCTGATAAGCAAATTTTACTAATGAATTTCGTCCACCTATAACAAGTGTATTATTTCCTTTATATACAGTTAGCTAGTAGTAACTAATCATTCAGCTTAACAACTAACTACAACCAACTACTAACTAATTACAAGATTAAATAACTAATCATAAGCTAATTTTCAGCTCCCTTAACTCACTGAGCTTAGCTCCTTTTCTCTACATCTCGATACACCTTTAGCAGCTGGACTAGCACTTTCACAAATTCCCCACTGATTTTGGCTTATCATACACAAATGCTGCTTTTTCAGTTCTGACAACACCTATGGTTAATGTGCAGAGTCCTTCAGCAAGGAATTCACCTCGTGGTATTTTTTGTAGCCGTACTTTGAATCTCCGGTCCATCAGTGTCATTGGATATGACATGGACTACACTTTGATGCATTACAATGTGATGGTAAATATTGGTTATTATTTAGTTACACATTTTATCAAATATGATCCTTTTTATGATTAAATATTTATGATAGTAAGGATTTACACAGGCTTGGGAAGGACGGGCTTATGATTATTGCATGGACAATCTACGAAACATGGGATTTCCGGTAGACGGACTTGCATTTGATCCAGACCTGGTAATTAGAGGTCTTGTTATAGACAAAGAGAAAGGCAATCTTGTTAAAGCTGATCGATTTGGTTATGTGAAGAGGGCCATGCACGGCACAACAATGTTGTCTACTCAAGCTGTAAGGTATGTGTTAAACTATGAATTCAGTTTGTTACCGATAATAATCTGGAGGGGATCTGAGTTGCCTGTTCTATGGCAATAGTTAAATTCAATTTTTGGTTAACAAGCAAAGAAAATGAACCATTCACATCCATATGCATGCAAACATGTGTTTGCACAGGCATGCAAATTGTGTTTCGGGGTTTGTTGAGCTCAATATTTTTCCAGGTGTACAGCCTTATGTTTCATATGTGATGTACGTAGTCACATAGATCTCAGTTTCATCATCATTTATATTTGATTTAGCGTTTCTGGAAAAACTGGAGTAATATTGTCTATAGTGGTACTTAACTTTCTATGCATGGAAGTGAGTTGTATGGGAGGGAACTGGTGGATTTGCGGAAGGAGAGTCGATGGGAGTTCCTGAATACACTGTTCTCTGTTTCCGAAGCTGTTGCTTACATGCAGGTAGGCTATGCATAGTGTCAGCTACAAGAAGTAGTCTATTTACATTTTATTACTGCTACTGTGTTCAAATGGCTTCTAGGTATCCTATTACCTCATGCTTAGTGCATCCTTTTTTGCCTTGCTCTTACTTTGGCATGAGAATGCAGTCTTTTATAGCAGCGTTTGTTGATTTTGTTTAGCATGATCAAACACCATTTCCTCCGCAACTTGCTTTAAGGTTGAATATAATAAGCATTTACGATGTGATTAACACATTCTATGTAGCTTGTAGACTAACCATCATGCAAGTATAACACCAATGATCCACCTAATGATAATTCTAGTTCAAGTTTGTTTTGTAAGGCTCAACTCAGCTTAACTCAAGTTTGTTCTGCAAGGCTAACCTTTTAATATTTTACAGAAAAAATCAGTATGGATAGTGGTCAACATTTCGAACTTTTAGTTAATCTGTAAGAGTACCCAAGAATATGTAGAACAATAATCTAGGGGCTTTACTTTGTGTCCCCTGTGAGAGAGAGAGAGAGAGAGAGAGAGAGAGAGAGAGAGGGGGGGGGGGGAAGGCACAGGCGGGGCGCAAGGAGGTTGTTGGGGTTTGGGGATTTGCATATAATTAAGAATGCAATATGAAATAGCTAGAACTTGCGAATTCTTTCAACTAATTGAACATATGAACTAACGGTAATACTTCTTTTAAGTACCCAAGATCATTTAGAACCAAGCATGTCGTTAATCATGCCCTGCAGCTGGCCCTTCTAATTTTTGCAGTGGTTGTGAGATTTAGTGATGATCCCAATAACTTCGTGTTTTTGTATCATTCATATTGAAGTACTTGGTGCATACCTGAATTGGTAATTGAATTGTGCTTGTTCAGCTTGATCGTGTTAAGTTCATTGCTTCCCCTGTGTTAAGCTGCTTGGGGTCATGCTCTGTAACACAATAAGGCTATGGTTTTTTTTTTTGAGGGGAATGTTGTTAGTATTGACAGTAATCTCAGTGAGCTCTTATGCTCTATCTTCATATTGACTACCCTAAAACATTAAGATACATAAGCATCTAAATAACTGGGATACAGTTGGAGTGCACTTTTTCATGTTTCTTTCAGCTAAATTTCACATTGGTCTAAATATATGCACCATGAAACTTACTGGAGAAATCCTTATCCTGTTCTAACATTACATGGATTGTGTTACTGTTGTGATCTACTTAACTTGTATGAAGCTGTCTAACTTGTAATGTTCTGAAAGTTATGCTGCCTTTTGTTTTCTTCCATTTTCTCAAAAGCATATTAATCTTTTGTCATTCCTTCTGATTCCACTCTTAGATGGTTGACCGATTGGATGAAGGAGCCATAGCAGCGGAAATTGGTCCACTTGATTATAAAGGACTTCACAAGGCATGCTTTGCATATTATTTGACTGAAAAGAAAGAATTATGATTGGATATTTATGTATTTCTAGTTTGACACTTGACATGGTTTTTAGGCTGTCGGGAAGGCTTTATTCCGGGCACACGTAGAAGGCCAGCTTAAGGTAACTCTATCCATGGGAGTTTTATTTGGTGTCAGGATATGATTCTCAAGAATATACTGACCAGTGTCTCTATAACAGTATGAGATAATGTCAAAGCCTGAATTGTTTGTGGAACCAGATCCAGAATTGCCTTTAGCACTTTTAGATCAGAAGGAAGTACGTCTCTGAATTTGTGTTCTTGTATATTTGTGAAAGTATGATAGTCATCTATATGATTTTGAGATTTTCTGGTGTCAGGCTGGAAAAAAGCTTCTACTCATCACAAACTCTGATTATCATTACACAGACAAAATGATGAAGCATTCCTTTAACAGATTTCTCCCAAATGATATGAGCTGGCGTGATCTATTTGACATGGTGAGTGGAGCTAATTTGTCTATTTTACTGCACACCAAGCTGCCTAATGTTTTAGTTTGAGCTTCTGCTAAATGATTACATAAAGAAAATTAATTTGTTCCAGGCATTCTTCCTGAAAGCATATTGCAAATATCATTACTATGTTGCTAAGACATGGAATAGTTCCAACCTATGATGCATGGAAATGGTTGGAGGTAGCATTTCTGCATTTCTGAAAAGTTTCAGAGACTGAACCTCTTGGAAGCAGGTTCAAAATGTTTTGGACCTATTTCTGCAATTTAGTTAAAATAGGAAACACGTTTCTTTGCAAATTTTTTTCCAAAAACAGAATACTCTTGCGCCTCTCTCGCTGCTATTTCTTCCTTTCTTTCTTTTTCAATGCAATACACCTGCTGTCCTCTGTCCCTCACCACTATATGTCATCTCTGAGGGAGCCTTTGCTGGAGAAAAAAAACAGCGGGTGAAGAAGACCCTTCAATTTTTGTAAAATCAAAGGTTTGCTGTCATTGATTTGGTCGAATCAGATTTCTCCAACTTCTTGAATCCTCATATCTCCAACTTTTGGGTTTAGATTCTTAGATCTGTTGTCAAATCTGGGGTGAATCTCAAACGGTTCGAGAAAAAAAAATGATAATGGACAAGATAGAAAGTTAGGGCTGGATAGAAAAGGGAGTGAAGAAAGAGAAGGAGGGTGGGACGGTGCTGCCTAAAGGAAATAACTGAAGGTTAGCTTAAAGTTAATTGTTTTGGAAAATTACACAATGATCCCATAATTTTATAAGTTAATCCATAATGATATACTTTTGGACATATCTTTCCAAAAAACTTATTTAGTTGCCCCAATATTAATATAATACATAGTTACCCTATTAGCCCAACCCCCCATAGTACGGCGAACTGGGATGCGTGTCCCAATACGTGGTCCTTTGGAGTTCGAGATTGTCATGGTATGGGTTCCAGTACATTCAAAGTGGAGATCCATAATTTGCATGTGTGAAATAATAACAAGGAAAGAAAGAAACAAAGAAGAAGAAGAAGAAATGCATTATATGAGAAAAAAGAAAGAATAGAAGAAGATGAAGAAAAGCACTCTAAAAGAGAAAAGAAAGAATAGATGGAGATGGAGATGAAGATGAAGATGAAGAGAGGCAATACATTTTAAGTACATTATTGTATAGTCTATTTTAGGGCATCAATAATCCATTGAGCTAGGTTAAATCTAGGCCTTTATTTATGGGCTTTGATAATCCGATGATCCGTTCCCAAAATTTGCTATTCGATATGTTGCTATTTTTTTTTTTTCAAATATTCTTGCTAATAAAATTAACATAGCAAACACTGTAAAATTCTTTTATATATAAAAATCTACATGTGAAAATACTAGTGGCCTAGATACATCTAATTCGCATACCATGATCCAAAATGACGTACCAACTAAGCCTAACCCCCACGTACCTCGTTTTAAGGTAAGTGGCATACCCCATCTCCGTCCCCATACCATGATCCAAAACAATACCGCATTCTTGATAACTATGATATAATACATTACGGTTTAGTCCTCCATGCTTTAATTTTCATATACAAATTAAAATTTATAAATATGCCCCTATATTTTATTATATTTACGCATTTCTATTTCATATATATTTTGGAAATGCTGTCTCTCTCCATGTTTGTTTCCACATTTCCGCATTTCTGCATTTTCATTTCTGTGTTATGTAGATTCCGTGTGCCATTATTTGCTTTAAATAAACTCAAAACTCAGAGCCTCATCATGTCGCTTTCTCAAAGATATGAGCCACAACCTTATTTTGTTTTCATGACAACATAGGAGTTGCCTTTACATCAATTAAATTCTTGTTACTTTTCAAAGTGATACCTCTGCATTATGATGTAATTTTGTGTTTGACTCATATAGGTAATAGTCTCGGCCAGGAAGCCAGAGTTCTTTCAAATGTCACACCCATTGTATGAGGTGGTGACAGGTGAGGGCCTGATGCGTCCTTGTTTCAAAGCTCGTGCAGGTGATTTTATGCTTTGTTTCTGTGCTTGTTTTCTTTTTGCTTGTTACAGTTTTGTAGTTCTTTTCATTAGAGTTTGTGGTGTACCCACAACCTACATTTCTATTGTTGTTGGCATGACTCAGCAATTATGGCCACAGAGAAGTAAGGTCCTAGAAAAAAAAGTTGAAAATGGACATTTTTGCAAGAAGCAACTGCCCTTAGTTCTTCAACTTGCAATCTCTTGGTCTCAAAGGCCAAGACGTTTGCCATTGCACTTATGATAGCCCTCATTCAGCAAATATTATGCGTCATTGTTTTATTTTCTTCTTCAGGAGGTTTGTACTCTGGTGGAAGTGCTCAGATGGTTGAGAATTCCTTAAATATCCATGGCGATGAAATATTGTATGTAGGTGATCATATTTATACCGATGTAAGTCAATCAAAAGTTCATCTACGATGGCGAACAGCATTGATTTGTCGAGAGTTGGAAGAAGAGGTTAGAATATATATTCTCTCTTGTTTTGTTGATTGGGGGATAAAAAAAATGTAAACTTTCATGTTTTTGAGTTTAGATTAAAGAAGATTTACCCTGTAAGTATTACTAAAACTGTGAAATATGCTACAAGCAGTGTTTTCAAGACTCCAGCCTCAGATAGTTTTTGATGCAACTAACCTTTTTCATTGTTCCCTCTTACTTTTAGAATTTTGGAGAATTTTTTGACTTATATCTGAAAATTTAGGCATTCCGGACTAACTGAATATTGACTATGGTCTTTTTATTTGTGGTCTGAAATTCCGGAAGTGCAGTATACTGCATTGATTGGTAGTCGGGGTCATCGAGCTGCACTAGTTGAGCTTATTAATCAAAAGGAGGTTGTAGGGGATCTATTTAACCAACTTCGGCTTGCTCTGCAAAGACGAAATAAAGGGCGTCCTGCTCAAGTGAGCTTGATCTTGCATTTTTCACTTTTTTTTTGTTGTTCTAATTGTGTTCATTGTTTATGCCCTCCATGTAGTTTTCTTGATATCTGTTGTAGTGCTTACAGCATTTTGGATTTTAACACTTGCTAGTTGATGTAATTGCGTTCACGAGTTGGTTGCAGTAACAATGATGGAAGCAAAAAGTGGAGTTTTAGCAGAATACTCTACCTATAGCTTATATCTATGATTATCAGTTAGCTTAGATTGGTCACACAAGCTAGACATTTGTCATCTTAAAACACCAAGGAACATAATATGCCTTATGCCCAAGTGTGGAGTTGAATATCTTGATTGTACCTGAACCTGAGATCAAAAAAGTACTGATTATATAGCTTCTCTCATTTATTTTCAGACCCTTGCTGCCACTAACATGGATGATGAAGAACTGACAGAAAGCATGCAAAAGTTGTTGATTGTTATGCAAAGACTCGATGAAAAAATTGCTCCCATGCTAGAAGCAGATGGAGAGCTTTTCAACAAAAGGTAAGGACAATTTGCATTTCAGAACTAATAACTTGTAATTAAAGTATCAAACTATGTGATGCAGTCTCGTTGAAATTTGTTTCTATTTTTGAATTGGCTGCCTAGGTAAAGTGTAATTATACTTGAATTTAGTTGTCTTTGGATAAGTTGGCATGCTTATAGGTAGATTAACCAGCATCCTGTTTCTGATGGATAGGCATTATGTCCCATGTCTGCATTTCCTTTTGAGACATTTCTGAACATTGAGTTAACCTGCTGTTGAGTCAGGTGGGGATTTCTATCACGTGCTGGTCTGTGGGATAAAAGCCACTTGATGAGACAAATTGAGAAGTATGTTCTTCTGCATTCAAGTGGTCTGTTTAATGTATTCAATTTTCAGCTGCATTTTATTTCATTAAATGTCTTTTTCATTCTATTGCAAGTACAGATATGCAGACATATATACCTCTAGGGTCTCAAATTTCCTACAATATACGCCATTCATGTACTTTAATTCACAGGAGCAGGTATTGTTGCTTTGTTCATCGTTTAAAATTAGTTGATAGTTAAAGTGAATTGTGGACTTTGTTTGGTTTTGCAGAATTTAGCTCATGATTCGTATTCATACTAGGAGTCAGCTTGATGGAGCTGCTGTTGACTGCCAACGCCAACTTACATTATAATGGTGGTAGTGAGGCTGTTGACGATCAGTATAGTGATGTATAATCATACGGTGTAGTTGGAGATTTTGGACCATAGCTGATCATGGGCGCAAAGTTTATTAATTTTTTCAAGTAACAAGAATGAGTGAATGTTTCTCTTATTTTAATTTTGCATAAAATGACACATTAGTCATGGTAAATGGTTCTGCCATTTTGGAAAGGAAAGAACAACTCAACACCAAGAAACTGTAGACCTGTGATGGGTCTTGTTTTAGGTAACCAATTTCTTCCATTATATTTAAGAGCGTAATCTAGTCAAGTGGAATACTAACAAACTACAAGCTCTAGTTTGATTTAACTATAAACCTTAAAATTTTATATTTTGAGCATGAGCTTAATCTGATGTACTACTTCACTCGATTGTAAATATAAATTGGAACTTATATTTAATTGAGTTTGAAATTTAAACTGATTTATTTTAATTATTTATATAAATTTATTTTTAATATAAAACAATTTTTTATGATAAGTTATTAAAATAATAAAAATATTAAAATTTGTGATTTTCTCTCACTTTAATTTTTTATATAAGTTTATCTAAATAGATAAAAGTTATTCCGAAAATTTATAGGATAATGTTAAACTGATTTATTTTAATTATTTATATAAATTTATTTTTAAATATATAACAATTTTTTATGATAGGTTATTAAAATAATAAAAATATTAAAATTTGTGATTTTCTCTCATTTTAATTATTTATATAAGTTTATCTAAATAGATAAAAGTTATTCTGAAACTTTATAGAGTAAAATGATAAAAAAAATATTAATGCCTGTGATTTTCTCTCAGTAGAGCATTTTAGTATCGGAACTCAAACTCGATTGATTATCATGGCTGATGCAGTAATACAGGAAAATAAAAATAATAGAAAATCCCAATTACTTAACAGGCAAGCTCCTTAACCACTCGGCCAAAACGACGGTATAATAGGCGATTTGGTTTTTTAATTCTTAATAATATAGATTCTTGTCCAACACTGTTTCTTGATCGGGTTGGTGTTAATGGGTGGGCAAGACAAGTAGGCAAATGTCCAAGTCCGTGTTCGTGCGAATCGTCAATATTGCTGATAATTGACTGGTGATACTGTAGTAGCCGTTTTTAAAAGAATAAAAATAATGGCGACGGTGCACGTCGCTGGCAATCTGACGGCTCACGATCGGCAGATTCTGACGTCTGTAAACGCAGGGGCATCTAGTCTTTCATTCGTAGGGTCCAGCTTCATAGTGCTATGTTATGTCCTCTTCAAACAACTCCGCAAATTCTTCTTCAAGCTTGTATTTTACCTCGCTCTCTCCGTATGCTCTTCTCAACTTTGGATCTAACTGCTTCTACTTAACATGCTTTATTTATATGAATTATTATTACTGGTTTATGAACATTTTCTGGTTTTTGAAATTTGCTTTCGTCAACTATACTCTCTTTCTTGATGAGGTGACTCCTTGTGGATGTGTTACTCTTAAATTTCGATTTCAATTCCCTCTTTGATATTGGGTGTTGATTAAAGTGAATTTAGTCATTTTGTTACTTATTACCTTTAAACTTGCAATGCTAATATGCTATATCCCATTTTTTGTAGATTTTTCACTTGGTAATTGCTGTTAGTTTCCGCCATTTGATGTTATTACCTCCTTTATGTTAGAGATACTTGTACAATGTGCAGAAATATGATTTTGTCGTCGTCTTCCTTGTGCTTTTGCTTAAAATGCTTTGAATTATACACTGATCATACTTTCTTGGGTTCAGGACATGCTTTGCAGTTTCTTCAGCATTGTTGGGTATGCTTCCTGCAGCTCATCGGATCTTAGTTCTCATGCTTTTACTCATTGTATACTATCAAACTTGGTTACTTGTGTGCTTATAACAACAAACTTCTATTGTAACCAGGGATCCATCCAAAGGATTCTTTTGTATTGCTCAGGGCTACAGCACGCATTTCTTTTGTGTTGCGTCTTTTCTGTGGACCACAACTATTGCTTTCACTCTCCATCGTACTGTCGTCAGACACAAAACAGATGTTGAAGACCTGGAGGCCATGTTTCATTTGTATGTTTGGGGTATGGGTTAATATATGATACAATTGTCTAAGAGATGCTATGTTATATCAACATTTATCTTCTGCTAGGTACCAGTTATGTTTATTGCACTTGATGCCTTAATGGAATATGTCCATCAGTTTTTGCTGTACTTTTCCAGTGTCTTCGACATCACATGCTGGATTTCCATCACATTCGCTCCACATTATTAAGCCTTCGTTTTTTCTGTAAAACATGGAGGCTGATTTTAGAATTTGACCACTTCCTGCAGGAACTTCATTGGTTATGACTGTAATACGCTCCATTGGTAATAACCATGGACACTTAGGTGCATGGTGTTGGACAGAAATAGGGAGGACAAGAAAGGCAAGTTTATAGTAGTTTTCAATGGCCTTTCTTTTCAAGAATAGTTTTCAATGGTAAATTAGTCACTTTTATATTTCTTCCTTTTTATGTTTGAAGGTTTCCTCAGAATTTAATTGCAGTTTGTTGGTTTCTATGATATGTGATGCTTCCACAATTTCAGCTGCATGGGGTGTGACAGAGTTGAGTCAAATTGAAACACTGCCAAATGAGCTTAACTCAGAGCTCGAAACTTGACTTGAGCTTGACCGAGCTTCATTTTTAGATATTGAGCTTGACTCAGTGAAATACTCAAGTTCAAATTGACTCACCTTGACTACTTATGCAAGAACCTTTGACAATAGCAAATCCAAGCTCAATTGTGCTTTAAATTGAGATTGACTTGGGTCGCCAACCTACTCGAGTGGCTCAAGTTCAAGCTTGACCTGATATGACTGTTTTCCAAGTCAATCTTGAGTAGCTTGTGAGTTGTTTTGGCTCATTTACAGCCCTACGGCTGCATTTCTTATTTATTTTTTTTGGAGTTATTAAGGAAGTTAAATAAAAATTTACTGCTACATCCTCAACATCAGGAAGAATTATGTTTTAGCTGCAGCTATCAAAGTTATTTTTTGTTCAAGCTCACATACTTGTGTGAAGCATTTCCTCTGCCTAAAAGGTTGGGGACACTTGAGATTCCATTATGGTATTAGCCATATCTATTATGTGCCAACTTTTCTGCTCAGCTACACCATAGTGTTAGAGCAGTTTTCCAAAATAGTGAACTTAAAAGAAAATTTCTGAACCATTTTCATATTTGAAGCTCTCTTACTGTATAAGACTGTAAAATGACCTTAAAGTTTAGGATTCAGTAATTAATGTTTCTAGAGAGATATAACTTCTAGTGAAGCTTTATGCTATATTTGAGAATAGGGGTAAAAGAAGGGAGAGAAAGAGGGGAGAGGAAAAGTTTGAGGTTGCAGGTACTTTTCACCCTGTTGGGAGAGTAGGTGAAAGTAAGGGGGGTGAAATTGAGTTGCAAACTAACCACCTGGCCTCCAACTTTATCACCCCGAATTGGGTTGATTTGCTTTCCTTTACATATTTGCCCCTGCCACATGTTTTTCTTTTGCCTTTACATATCAAAATTGTTAATTTATCTTTATTTTATATTAATTCATTGACTTTTTTCTCCCTCATACTTTTTATGTAATATGCAAAACGGAATTTTTGGTTGAATTTGATGGGACAAGCAGTATGCCTGTGAACCTGATGATTATGATTGGTGAATATTAAAATTAGCCTTGATCATTAAAGGAATAACTTTGAATTTTCAGTTTTCAATATATTTAATAGCTGATGTAATAGTCAAGCTTTTGTATTTCTATCTGCTCATGCAGGCAATTCACTTCATAACATTTTATGCACCACTCTGGGGTGCAATCCTGTACAATGGGTTTACTTACTTTCAGGTCATACGCATGCTACATAATGCAACACGTGTATGTACCAGTTCCAATCTTTATATATATATATATATATATATATAGTCATTCCTTTTTGACTTTGTAAAAGTTGTCACAACACTCATATGACTTTTGGAAATTTCAGATGGCAGTAGGCATGTCAGAGCGGGCATGTCAATTTGATTCAAGGCCAGATATGAAGGTTTGTTCCTTGCAGCTAGTTTATTGGATCAGAGTTCTTAAATTTATAAATATATTAAAAAAATGAATTAGAAGATTTTATATCTAAAATCACACTGGTAGATATTCATAGTTCCCACCATCTACATCTTTCATGTTATGTGGTGGTTTTCGTGTGCACAATCCTCATTCATTTGAAGAATATCAACAGGCCCTCTGATGTACCGGGTATAGCTGATCTATTGTCATTGTTTTGTTAGATCTTTTTTTTTATATATATAATTGTGGATTGGAATTTCCAATTTCAGAATTTCCTTTTTACACGTTATATCTTTCTGCTAAGTTTCATGATAAAGCCACATATGTAAGAAATCAAAAAGTTATACTGCCTATGCAATTAAGCCACAATGAATGACTTATATCTGTCATTCCTTTGTTGCCTGTTTTATGTTGTTATTTCAAAGATATGCAATTGATTTATTAAGGACGCTAAATCACAGATGTAGAAAGCAAGTATTCCTCTTAGCATGTACTGATTTCTTTAATTGCATAGGCTTTGAACCGGTGGGGATACTATCCTCTCATTCTCATAGGATCATGGATGTTTGGCACAATCAACCGCATTCATGACTTCATTGCACCAGGCCACAAAATTCTTTGGCTCTCAGTTCTTGATGTTGGAACGGCTGCGCTTATGGTAATTCTGATGACCATTAATGTGTTCCTTCTGTGTGAAGCTTTTCTTACAATATCCTAGCAATTGTCTACAATCTATATGCTTACATTGGTTGATCACATTACATGTCTGTTCCTTTGGATCTTACTTCATTTTGATGAATATTTTACAGGTATAGAAACTATATATCCAGATTGTAAAGACACAGTGAAAATAAACCTTACTTGTTTATTCATTTGTCAAAAGACACGAGTTCTAAGGCATTTCTTCCACAAAGAATTTATTGGCTGGGATAATAGAATCAGGATAACTGTCAGATCCTTGATATGTGTTATTGTCCCTTTGCTGTTTCTAATACTAGGGTAAAAAATTCAAGAAAATATATAGAGTTTGATGCAGCTAGAGGTAAATCTCCCAGAGTAATTCTAGGAAATGCTTAAGGTTTATAGTTTTAGATGGCAAAGTAAAGTACAGTTCCCAGCTTCTAATACATGATTAGAGGTTGCTCAGAAGGGCTGTCATGGACTGATGTAGCTGTATATGACGATAGTAGCATCCCAAGTGGAAAGACTTCATAGTTAGTATGACTGACATGCTCTTCCATAACAAATTGAGTTATATTTCAGGGTCTTTTCAACTCAGTAGCGTATGGACTGAACTCTTCAGTGCGCCGGGCAATATGTGAAAGATTGGATTTGTAAGTCAAACAGAAATCTGATCCACTTGTTATATTTCAATAAATTTGAACTCATTTGAAGCTAGCCCTTCTCAATGTTTACTTGATAATATGTGGGTGGAAATTCTGTATGTAATAGAACTTAATCTCCTGATCCATTGAACTTTTGCGAATTCTGTTGGTTTGCACCTGTAGCTGTAGCTATACATAATACTGAAACTATGTTGCACTGCTGGTTGAAGTTATTTATTGATTGAATATCACTTGATTATCTAGGTTCAGCCTTGCAAATATGTGGATCCCTCTTATTTTCCCTTTCTTAGTAGTTATTAGAGAAAGAAAGATGGAAACAGAGATTTGGTTTCTTTCTTCAGTTCAGTTCCTACTATTCGAAAACTTGTACATGTAGATATATATCCAGTGACATTGTTAAAAGTGCCATGGGAGAGTTTTAATGAGAACATGACTTTGAGAAGTATAAGACACTATTCTCAATTATGCATGCTGTCCTTGTTGATGGGCCATGTCTGATCTTCTGACAATGTTTTTTTTAATTGATTTGGGAATACATATATTTTAATTCTTTGGTGTTTTATAGGTTGTGGCCGGATAGGCTTAGAAGATGGTTGCCTGATGGTTTAAAATTCAGAAATCAAGCGCAAGAGAGTGAACTAGTGTCATTAAAAGTTCAAGATGAGCATTAACAGCTCCAACAGTGTCCATGCTTGTTCTGTTTGCCAGAGTTTGTGGTCTCCTTTAAAATTCCACATCATTTTGTTCATTAAAATTAAAACTTGATGGAGCATCAAACGGAAATCAAAGAGGAATTGAGCTTCTGGCATTTGTTGCGAAGTCCATGGAATTCTGTTGGGAGTAAAATTGATGTGATTTGTTGACATCAGAAGTCAGATATTAGAATGGTCCGTTGTTAAGGCTGATCTGATCGCCGGATGATTGATTAGCATCATTCTTCAGCTGGAGGTGCGATTGTCGGAAGGTGGAGGATCCCAGAATTTGATATGGAATTACGTTTTTTCACTTGTTATAGGGGGCAAATTTTTCTGTAGTTTTGGAAGATAGTTTGTTGAGTAGTGGAATACGTCTTGACTGAGATTGATTTGGATTTGGGAATAGGTTGGTCCCAATTTCTTGTTATTGGTTGTGTATGGTACATTTATTTTTGTTTGTGGGAAAGAATCATTTCTTCTATCGGAAATGGTAGACATATTTATTATTTTGTAATGAGATAATCAATTATTTCAAAGATTTGTAAGAGAAAAAATTTGAACTCCAGTCTCAAATTGCTTGCCTGCAAATATTTTTCGAAATATAACCATATAATGACCTTGAACAACATTCTTCTCTGCCATCACCATGAAAGGAATTTTATAGTATACGTTTTAAGATATAAAAGCAAATTAATTTTTTTAATTATCAAATAAATTTATTAGAATTCAAAAAACATTTTAATATTTCACCCTATCTTTATAACGGTGGAACGCAAGTTTTATATATCTCAAAAGGTACGTACGAGACGAATGGATAGGTAGTAATAGTACATCATCGTGACTTCTACAATAATATTATAATAAGGTGTTATTGTACAAAATTTAAAATTTTGTAGATAATAATTTATTAATTATTTATAATAATTTTATTAAAATTAAAATTATTAATTATATAATTTGATATATTAATAAAATTATTATTTAAATATTTAAAAAATATATTAATTACGACGGTGCTGTAGTGTTTTCTTAAGCAGTAGCAGTGGCAGCGCTGCAGTGGTAGGAAAGGAGAGCAGAGTCTTTGCGGACGAAATTGCGAAGAGGAGAAGAAAATCAATCGAATGAAAAAGCTGAAGTGGGCAATGGATGGAGGATTTTGGGAGCTGGACAAGTCCACTCCGATAACCCTCCAAGGGGAAGCTGTGGCGGTACCCGGAGACCCCCTTCCACTCGGACTGTCTAGAGGCACAAAGCTGTCGAGGCCAAAGCAGATCCATTTCTTCCACCGTTTCATGTCCGCTCCATTCGTCCCTTCTTCTTATGGCCATGGCTTCTTTCTCCAACGCCTCCTTACTATCCCCTCCTTCAATCCTAATTGGTAGGGTAATTTTCTTTTCTCTACTTTTAGTTGCGAGTTTCTTTCTTTGCAATCAAATGAAATTCCTTGGCAGGTTTTGCACATTGCTGGCCCAATTCGATTTGCATAAGTTTTTGTCCTCTCTAAATGCCAGCGGCAGTACCAGTGGCACCTCCCATCTCCGCACCATTTTAACCCATCTTCGAGATAAATCATTATATGCACTGGGTTTCTGTTCGGACCTCTCTTTAACTCCTGATGATACTCTCCTTGTCTCCATTGACTCTTACACTCATAACTCCACATCCCGTAGAAAGGCAGTCTTTCATCACAAGGCATGTTTTCTTCTATTTTTCTTTTCATTCCTTCATTCAATTCTTTTTCATCAATTCATAAAAACTTCATCAACTCTGTTTGCAGTTCCCCAATCATAATTTGACTATGGAGGCAGTTTCTCCTGGACTTTTTGTCGACGTTTCTGGTAACTATTGGGATGTACCTTTGTCCCTCGCCATTGACCTCGCTTCTCTTCGTTCTGACTCTGGTCCCACCTACCATTTTTGCATGCGTCATTATTCCGGCTCCCCGAAGCTGTTCCAAGGTGATCCCACCTTTGCAGTTCCCGCGGCTTTGCTTCCCGGCTTTTCTCTCAAAACTGCATATGCTTTTAAGAAAAATATTGATATTTGGAGAAGCAAAGCTCCCATGTTAAAGATGGTTCAACCCTTTGATCTCTTCCTTTCAAATCCTCATATTTCAGCATCCGGGGTCCTAGGTAATGTCCCAGGCTCTTTTAACTTTCTTAATAATTTCTGCGTAGACCACTGATGATTCAGTTTAACATATATATATATATATATATATATATATATTTCAATCTACCTTGCAAGTGAGTGACATTCTGGCGTGATGCACTATAGAATTTCAAACTCTAAATTGCATCATTGCAGAATGGCAAGGTAAAAACTTTGGTGCATTTGGGAACTGATGCAATGCAACTATAGGTTCTGCACATCTCTATCAATGAAGTCTAAGTTTCAGCTCTTTTTCTTTTAAATGATTTTACCACCCTAAAATTCTGAATGTTGTTCAACTTCGGTTCTATCTCAATTATTTATCTTCGACCATCTCTCATACTCAAGTGCATGCAGGTGCCACTGGAACAACCTATCTTGGAGATAATTCAGCTAGGTCACAAGAAGCAGATGATTCTCAGCATTTTAAAGGCTTATCTCTTCATGCTCCTGCAATAAAATCAGCCTTCTTAGCTGATCTATTTTCATCTGTTTCATTAACAGCTCAGTATGGAAACTTCCAAAGACTATTTCTAGATCTTACTCGATTTCATGTTCGTTTGGATTTTCCTTCTGGGTCCAAATTTCTTTCAGGTGCTTCAAAACTAGCACAAGATTTTTTCAATTCTCAACAAGCTTCCATGGAAACAGTACAGGCAATTTGCCCTAGTGCAACTATTTCTGTTCAACAGCAGGTACAAGCATCTTGCTCATAATCTCCTCTATTTTTTTATCTTTCCCAAACTAAATGTTTACCTAAGTTTTTTCATATAAACCATGCTCATCTATCAAGATTGGTTGTTGCAACAAATTTATTCTTAAGTCAAAATTAGCCATAATGCAAACCTATACTGATTTTAGTTTTTTTTCTTTTAGATGTTTAGTAACTAGGTTTTTCTTTGTTCAAGTAATTAGTGTCTGACACTGGATAATCCCCATTACTTATTTTATATGGAGCTGTGCGAAAATGTTCTTGCAATACTGCTTGCTTTTAATTATTACACCAGACTTTTGTGTTGGAGAAATTAGTTAAACAAAATGTTTAGGAGAACTATGCAGAATTTAGGGATAAGTGACCCTGCCCTCTTTATGCTCAATAGCTTCATAGATTGCAATTATTTTTTCCATCCTAAGAAATGAGATTAAATGCTATTTTTGCTACTTAGGAATTTAGTGAGCTTTTCTGGAAGCAGTTGTAAGATTCTCATACGTACATGACTACAGATTGCTGGACCGTTCAGTTTCAGAGTTGATTCTGGAGTTGTGGTTGATTGGAAGAACAAAAAGTGGCATATGTGTGTGCATGATCCAGTGTTTGCTGTCGAGTATGCTTTGCAAGTTCTTGGTTCAGCAAAGGCTATTGCTTGGTATTCCCCAAAGCAACAAGAATTTATGGTAGAACTTCGCTTCTTTGAGACATAAATGTTGTATGCTTCGAAAGCAACCCACCCCCCCTCCCCCTCTTCTTCTTTTTATCATCTAGGGAGACACTGACTATCTTGAAATTGTCATTGTAAAGGTTTATGGAATTGCAAAGACAGCAATGAGCATTCTTCATTTCATGGTGGGGTACAAAACTATATGCTTGAATTTACCTTGTATTTAGTGAATTTGATGTGTTACGGACACTTGTACCGATAACCAATATGAATGGTTCTGCGGTAAGAAGTATGACCGAAAATGGTTTGTAATGCAGTAAATTTCCTATAAAATCAAACTCACTGTTGGTTCAAACAAATTTAAATAAAGAATGAGAGGATATCAGTAAAAGCAAGCACATTCGCACTGGAGGTTTAAATGAGTAACGAGGAATTCAACATTCTGAATCATAATGGCCGTGGAAGCCAGATTTTTTAGGGTTTGGATCAAAATCATGCAACGTCAGGTCCTATAACGCAGATACTTTAGAAATGAACAATTACATATTCAATCTGTCCGTTATCTGAACGGCATCCTAATTCCAATTCTCGACCCAAGACTTCTCTTATCATAAACATTTTCAAATTTGTGGCCTAGCCAAAAATTGTTTGTTTATCTAAATTGGAAGTGCTTTTCAAATGGAATGACTAAACGTCTAATACATAGGAAGCTTACATTTGTTTATGCTACGATGCCTACCAAAGCTAATTTTGGGGCAACCTAGGGGAAGCCGAAGGTGCTCTTCATTGTATTTGATGGCTACAAGGCAAAGCCCATGAGGTGGAGCAGCCAAGGCATATTTTGCCAGCTCCCTGCGGTCACGAGTTTCCAAAATCTTTGTGACAATGTCAGGGGGAATCGCTTCCTTTCCAATTTGAAGAAGCAAAGCAACCTGCAAAAGTGAGTGACGGAATGGCTTAAACCTGCTCAATTGATTGATTTCCCAAAAGCCTGATACTGTTTGTTGGTGAACGTCAAGTTGTCAAATATCTCCTTCAGATCTTTTTAAAGCAGAGTCACTTACCATGTTTCGGACTTGTCTATACAAGAAGCCTGTGCCTTCAACCTCTAGCAGTAGCAGAGATCCCTAAACAACAAATACAATTGAATAATTATTTTATCCGAACTCAGCCATGTTAAACAAACCAGTCATCTTCAGCAGAAAACAGAACTCATTACATTTTCAATGACATCAAAACGAAAAACAGTCTTCACTGGATCTGGAACTCGATCATTACGAGATGCGTTGGCAAAAGCAGAGAAATCATGCTTTCCAATAAAATGCTTTGCAGCTTCTCTCATGACAGCAGCATTGAGTTTATGACCACTGTGATATGCATAGTGGCGCTGAAATGGATCCATAAAGGTGTCATTATATATCTTGTAGTGATAAATCTTGCTCTGTGCTGAAAATCGAGCATGAAATTGAGGAAGTGCAGGGCTAATTTCTCTAACTCGGATATCTGGAGGAAGGAGACCATTGAGAGCTGCATGAATGCTATTCAAGCAGTCGTAATTGTAAGGTGTAACAAAGTGTGCCACCTGAAAGCTTACATGAATGTGAGTTTCATTGTTGGGAATGCAAGTTGCATTTTTCACATCGGAAGAGTAAGAAAGTGAGAGTCAGACCTGACCCCAGGCATGAACTCCTGTATCCGTCCTACTGGCACCAACTAAAAGAAGATCCTTCCTTTCTAGCTTTGTAACTCGAATTAAGGCTTTTTCGATGATACACTGTATAGTTGGGGGGGATTGCTGAAATTGCCAACCTGAAGCAAACTCCATGATACTTCAAATTATGGAAGTGAAGAGTGGAAATTACAAACGTGTCACTGACATGAATTTGGGATAGTAGCACTGGCAGATTTGAAGCTTGAGGACACATTGCATACATGAAAAGCAAGAGGCATCGATATTATGTAACAGGGACTCCAATGGAGAACAAATTGCGACAACACGATACCATAAACCTTAATTTTTCAAAAATAGCACAAGATTTGCATGTCCAACATTGAATCAGAGAAGTTTCTGACACCACATAGAAACATCATTGAAGTGTCTGTGCTTCATATATTGGAGATCATAGATAATAGTAACAAAAAAATTCCTTCTTCCCTATCTCATCCTCAGCCTCAACAACTCCAATGAACATGTAGTATTTAACACTAATGGAACAAGAAGCAGACAGAGGAGCGTGTAAATTTGATTTGAATACATTAGCAAGTGTGTCAGATATTTTGTGATGGGTAAGGCCCAAATTATGATATAATTATAAGAGAAGGAGAATAAGATGTTGAAATCCTGAGATGTAAGCAGAGGTTTGAAATTGGGGGTTATAGGCTTAACACACAATTTCTGAGTGATAAAAAAAATTTTTTTGCTTTCTTCACCGTGATGGCAAAACCTCATGGCAGAAATGGTAATGACGGAAAGTAATAGAAATATAAAAAGGGGAAGGAAAAGAAAAAGAGGAAGAGGAATGTTAAGCACTGACCAGAATAACGGGTGCCATCATAAGCAATAAGCAAACGCCACTTAAACCAATCTTTGGAAGTATGGTCTGGGCCAGCATCCTGTGAAAAGAAAATAACATAATCTTGTTTTCAGCAGACAGCAGATAGGCAAAAAGGGGTCTTACCAAGATACTAGTGGATGCGGATGAAGACAGACTTGGATGATGCAGAGAAGGAAGAAGCCTCAGCCTCATCATAATCCCATACAAGCAACGGATAAAAGAAGCCTTCTGTGACACTTCAATTCCAACTTAACATTTGGCTCCCTTCAACTGTGAATTGAACTTGCAAAACGACTACTGTATCACCCAAACCCAAGGTAAAGACAAGACAACACGACGTATGAATCTGAGTTCCAGTAAATTTGATGAAGGGCCAAAGCAAAAGCCCAAATGGAAGGCCGGACCTGACCCATCAAAAACACGTTTTGGTTTTTTTTTTTTAATCCATATGAACCGTTTAAAGACTGTTCCTGTGTGGGCGTCTCTTCTGCCTCCCTCTTTATGCTCTGGTTGGAGGTGGTGCAGCAGACTGCTCCGGACCACCAACAAACACCTAAATTAAAGTTCTTTCCCATAACAAACAGAAGCTCAAATTCTTTTCGGTCTGTCTTTTGCAGGTAATTCTAATTCCAAACCCTTTTTTAAAATTCATTAGTCAATTTTCAATTCCTCGACCTTATTTTTCTTTTATAGTTTTTCCATTTCCAATAATTACTTTGTTGTGTTACTGCTGTGATTATGCTTATTTTCTTTTGTTTTTGTTTTTAATTTATTTGATTGAATTCTGGTTCTACTTCACTGCTTATTACTCAATTCACATATTGGATTTCCTTTTATCGCATTCTCCCCATCATATCATGTCTCATATGTATCATCTAATTACAATTGAACTCTCTCTCTCTCTCTCTCTGTTGAATGTTTACTTGAGTTGCATTCCATGCCTTTGCTTTTCTTTTATGTATTGCATTATTTCGTCCTGCTTAGCTCTCTACTGTCCAAGCTTTTAAAAACAAACGAACCAAAAAAAATTCTTTTTTTCCCCTTTGTGGTAGGCCATGGCTGCAAACAAAATTATAGCTATATGCCAGTCAGGTGGTGAGTTTGTGACCAATAAGGATGGAACATTGTCCTACAATGGCGGTGATGCGTATGCAATCGACATTGATCACCAAACCCAGTTGGATGATTTCAAGTCTGAAGTAGCTGACATGTTCAATTGTACTGGCAACACAATGTCAATCAAGTATTTTCTCCCAGGAAACAAAAAGACCCTTATCACTATCTCTAAAGATAAGGACTTCCAGCGCATGCTTAATTTCCTTGGTGATTCTATGACTGTTGATGTCTTCATCATCTCAGAGGAAGCCGCTGCTAGAAATGTTTCCCACATGCCTGCCAGCAGGTCTAGCAGGACCACTGTGTCTGAAGCTGTGCCTCCTCCACTCAATGTTCCCCCTGTTGATGTCCACATTGACATTGATCGAGCAGTTGTGGATGCCCCTCCTCAAACTCCCATATCCTGTATACCTGTAGGCTTCACTGATGATAAGCATCGTAAAGCTGCCCTTCAGTGGGAAAACACCATTACCGGTGTCGATCAAAGGTTTAATAGTTTTGCTGAATTCAGAGAAGCTCTGCATAAGTTCTCTATTGCACACGGCTTTGCTTACAGATATAAGAAGAATGACAGTCATCGTGTTACTGTCAAATGCAAATCCCAAGGTTGCCCTTGGCGAATATATGCATCCAGGTTGTCCACCACTCAATTAATTTGCATCAAGAAAATGAATCCAGAACACACATGTGAAGGATCTTCTGTGAAAGCTGGGTATCGAGCAACAAGGGGCTGGGTGGGAAATATCATAAAAGAGAAACTTAAAGTTTCCCCAAACTACAGGCCAAAAGATATTGCAGATGACGTCAAACGAGAGTATGGGATTCAACTGAATTATTCTCAGGCATGGCGTGCAAAAGAGATCGCAAGAGAACAGCTTCAAGGCTCATATAAAGAGGCATATACTCAGCTACCATTTTTTTGTGACAGAATAAAGGACACGAATCCTGGCAGTATTGCTACATTCTCTACAAAGGATGACTCAAGTTTTCATCGTTTCTTTGTTTCATTCCATGCATCAATCACTGGTTTTGAACAAGGTTGTCGTCCTCTCATTTTCCTTGATAGTGTTCCTTTAAACTCAAAATACCAAGGGGTGTTGTTAGTTGCTATTTCCGTTGATGGGGACGATGGTATTTTTCCTCTAGCTTTTGCTGTAGTAGATACTGAAACAGAGGAGAACTGGCATTGGTTTTTATATGAACTGAAGTCTGCTGTCTCTACATCTCACCAGATTACGTTTGTTGCTGATTTTCAAATTGGTTTAAAGAAATCTTTGGCTGAGATTTTCGATAAATGTTACCACAGCTATTGTTTGTGTCATCTTGCTGACAAACTAAACAGAGACTTGAAGGGGCAAATTTCTCATGAAGCAAGACGCTTCATGATAAATGATTTTTATGCTGCTGCCTACGCACCCAGACTTGAGGGATTCCAGCGTTCTCTTGAAAACATAAAGGGTATCTCTCCTGAAGCTTACAACTGGGTTGTACAAAGTGAGCCAGAGCACTGGGCAAACGCCTTCTTTGGAGGAGCAAGATATAACCACTTGACGTCAAAGCTGGGTCAACGGTTTTACTGTTGGGTATCGGAGGCACACGAACTGCCGATAACACAAATGATCGATGCATTAAGAGGAAAAATGATGGAGTCAATTTATACTCGTCGGGTGGAATCCAATCAATGGACGACAAAGTTAACACCATCAAAGGAGGAAAAATTGCAGAAGGAGATATCAATAGCAAGGTCACTTCAAGTGTTAGTTTCCCGTGGTAGCACATTTGAGGTTCGGGGAGAATCTGTTGATATTGTTGATATTGATCATTGGGATTGTAGCTGCAAGGGTTGGCAACTAAGTGGTTTGCCATGCTGCCATGCGATTGCCGTATTTGAATGGATTGGCAGAAGTCCATATGATTATTGCTCTAGATACTTCACAATTGAGACTTACCGTGCAGCCTATGCCGAGTCGATTCACCCTGTTCCAAATGTTGACAAGCCAATTAAGGGCGAATCAAGTGAGGCAGGTGTTATTGTAACCCCTCCACCAACTAAACGCCCACCTGGCAGGCCAAAAATGAAGCAGGCAGAACCTATTGACACAATTAAGCGTCAGCTTCAGTGTAGCAAATGCAAGGGCCTTGGCCATAATAAGAAGACATGCAAAGGTTGCTAGTGTAGATGATAGAGATTCGTAAGTAGGTCTCTGATCTTCACTAGGTTCCTGCTTTGTAACTCTATAACAATTTTGATGACAGTATATGCTTGTGTTGTGCATGGATTATTTTTGAACAAGCATCACTCTCTATTCGAATACATGTTGCTTGCAATTTTTGTGTTGGTAACTATAACCATCGCTTTGCACTTTAGGTGCTAGGTTAAGTAATCTTAATTAACACTTGAAATATGGAACACAATGTATGACGCTAGGACATTTTTATTTTTTTCGCTTGAAGCGTGCTTCATGTTATTTTGTGTCGTGTGGAATTCTGAATACAAAATAAGGAAAATACCATAGGCTGGCAGAGCAGTTGAGATTGAGTTGGTAAGCTGTCTCACTTGCGTATGGTACACATCTTGAAAGGCATTATTTTAAGCTTAACCAGAACAGAGTTGTTATGTTTGAAGAATAAGCATTGGGTTATGGCTCAACTGCTTTTTTATATGGCTATCCTGAAAGTGAAATAATCCAAGTGGACAGCAAGAGGTTAGTTTTACATTCTAAGGTTGGCTGGAGCTGAGACCTTCCCTCCATTCCTGGTTACAACTGACTCACAGCTTGCTTTTAACCATTGCTAAGGTGATAGTATGGTCAATGCATGTAGGAGAAATCAGCTCCCGTGTTTTTCTTCTTAAATCGCATGGCCTTGCATGCTTGAAGCTCATCTACACCACTAATGATTTTTTTTGTTTTGTTTTTTTGGCTGCTGTACCTGCTGATTGGCAGCAAGTGGAATGATTGTTAAATTTTTTATTGGTGTATAAATTATATATGCACGTCATGGAAGGTTGTTCGTAATATATAATTGAGTCATCTCTTGTCAGTATTGAGATTAACGTTTGCAGTTTTAGTATTTTAAAAATTAATATGAAAAAATTGATCTTGTACACTCATCCTCTCACTTGAAAGTGTTGAGCTGTCTTACATCATTTTTCTCCGTTTGTGGGGCTATATAAATGAGGTCAGATAAGCAAAAATCGGTGAAGGGGTGTGAGATTTTCCCACCGAGTCGGTGACTTAAGCCTACTAGACCACGCTATCTCACGAATTAATCACCGAGTGGTGTGAACCAAAAAAAATTGCAGAATTAGAAATGGCTGGGTGCGTAAGCTTGCGGTTCCAGATGCCATGAGACCTAGAGATTTACTATTAGATCAGATTGTGGATACCATTGCCAAGATGTTGACACTTAAAACGACACTTGTCCATCCACCAAACACTATTCCCTTATCCGCCGAACACGTTCCCTTGCCGCTGTCAATTCCCAAGCTTCTCCCCTAAAAGTTTGAAACTCATTTTGTTTGCACTTGGCTTAATCATACGTTCTGTCTTTGGTTCATTCTACATATAATAATACTAGACAATTCTGTTTTGTGTACTGGCAATTTGCTTCTTATACTAAACTTATATAACAATGGCTTGTAATAAGAAAACAGTCGTCGTCTGCTTCTTGTTGATGCTTCCTCTGACCTGCCATTGCTCCAGTGTCGACCATTGGCCCTCCACAAGCGAGGAAAGTGAGGACTTTGAGGAGGTGAAGAACAAAGATGAAGAGGCCGAAGAAAGATCAGAGTCTTGGACGGAATGGGCTAAGGATAAAATCTCAGAGACCATTGGACGAAAGCAAGATGAAACCAAGGAAGCTGCTAAGAAGACCAAACCCGTTGCCTCTGGTTAGTCCATTTACTTTTTTTCCTTTAGCACTACCTAGAGCTTATTAGTCAATAATAATAATTGCACGCATGTGTTTGAATTTATAATTAATCCAGAAAAAGCTGGAGAGATGAAGGATGCTGCAACGCACAAGGCTAAAGAAATGACAAATACTGCAAAAGAGAAGGCTAGTGAAATGAGTAATGCGGCCAAGGGAAAGCTTGACGCCGCCAGAGCAAAGGCTGCTGAGGCTACGGAAGCTGCAAAGGAAAAGGCCAAAGAGACTAGGGAAAAAGTATCCGAAAAGAAAGAAGAGGCCAAAGAAGATAAATTCGGAGAGACAACGGATGCGGCTAAGGAAGGAAAAGAGAAAGCATCCCAGAAGGCGGAAGAGGCAATTAAGAAAGCTGAAGAAGCAGTTAAGAAGGCGATGGAGGAAAGCAAGAAAAAGGAAGAGGAGCACCTTGGGTGTGCAAGTGGTACGGCAAAGGAAGGTTATGATGCAGCCAAAGAAAAATCTGGGGAGACGCTGGAATCTGCAAAGCAAAAAAGGGTTAACGTGGGTGGTGGAGTTGGGGCCGGAGAGCTTTAAATACGTGGTGTAGTTTCAGCAATGTGGTGTCGTGTAGTGTGTTGTTTTGATGTCGTATTGTCTTTTTATGTCTTGAGCACTTGAAACTTTGGTATATAGTATATAGCAACAATGGTGTGGTATTCCTCAGTTGACGAGAAAATACTTATATATATATATATATATATATATATATATATATATATATATATATATATTCAGGTAAAAAAAAAAAGGCCCATACATCTGGAGACTTGAAAAGATGCTGAGGTTCAAAGCTTTGCTGAGCCCCAAACTGAGATGAGTGTGCAACTACCGCATCAATTTTTATCTTTATATCAGCTTCAAAACATGTGGGCGCACGTAAATCTGAACATCGTCACGGGGTCCTACTGCCCATCAAATGTGTGGAAGCAGTGAACCAACGATTCTGCCATTAATGGGCTTTTTTTGTGAGTTATTAGATTGAAATCCATATGGTTTCAATTAATTTTAGTATATTTCTGTGGTGTATTTTGCTTTTCTTCTTGCAGTTGCAATCTATTAATAATGACACACCAAAACAAAAGTCTCCTATTCAATGCGTGGTCGTAAGGTCCCTCGGCTTCGTATCTATAAAATATTAATATTTTCTACTTTCCATATAATTAAGCAAACCTTGTTACTAAGGTGAGATTAAATATTATTGACAAGTTTATATCGGGTGAAGGGTTGCATAAGAAATTTTGATCAGAGAAAGTAGTCTTGTATACTATCAGGGATGTCTCAGGATTTTTTAGTGATGGTTTAATGATTGCAAACTTTTATGGTTATAATTGTTGTTCAGATATGTTATTTAATATTTAGTTAATTCAATTCGTTTATCCTTTTTTTATTCGCACTCTTTTTTTTAGCTTTGATTCTTAATTATTAGTTATCAATATATTTCCTCCAATAATGTTTTCTATTAAGTATTCATGTTTGATATATTTATATTTTATTCAAATTTTAGAACATCATCATCTTTTCACATTCTCCTTGATGCTTGTCATGGAGGCGACAGAGTGATGTTGCTTCTCTTTTTTCTTGAACTTTATTACAGCCTGTAAAATCATCCCCTGATTTTCCTTTGGTATCCTTTGCTTTTTGCTTTAACCCTCTTTACTTTCATATTTCCTTTGCTTTCAGGTTTTTATATTTCGCAATTTCATTTAAAAATTTCACTATGGATTCTGCAAATAATATGCGCTCTGAAAATGAAAATAACTTTAATTCAACAGTTTTCTTTATTTCTTCAAATTTTGCATTTGAACAAGGAGTGAAAATAAATTTTAAATATATTGAATCAAATTGATTTTAAAAAATATTTATAATTAAAAAATTGAAAATATCTAAAAATAATAATAAAATCGATCGATTCAGAATAATAATTTAGAGCGATATCGATTATTAATTTTTATTTAAACCTTCACTTTAGAGGCACCCAAATGGTATTTGAATTCTGATCAACTTTAAGTTATTTGATGGAAGAAACTTGAGTTTAGTCCTAGCTCTTTCGTGTATTTTATAATTGTCGGCTTGAACAAAACTAAGATTATTAGCCTTAAAAGTGTCTAAATGAAGCATATATTGTTTTCTTGATCTCTCTTCGTTCCTTAAAAATTAGAGAGAAATTCTTTATTGCTAGGTGTTCATTGAGTTAGAAAATCTCTACTATTTAGAATCGTGAATCCTTAAAAGTTTGAATCTCAAAGATTATAAATGACATCCTAATTCACAGTCACTAATTAAGATATCACGATCGTTGTTTTGTAAATAATTGAAACAGACGATTTCGCGGTGTATGTCGCATTCATTATTGCGACCGCGACTTTTGTATTTATTTAGAAGGAATCAAATTCTCACCTAAATTATGCCAAATGTCCCAAAGAATTGTTGGAAGAGCAAAAATTGCAAGAGTGAAATGTTGGTCTAGACCGCGATTTGATGAAGCAATATCTCAATCAAACAGAAGATTTCGTGGTAAGCACCATGTCCAAAGAAAATAAATTGCGATAGCGAATTTCACTCTAGCTTGAGGGACATAACGACTATATTTCTTAGAGAACCAATGGTTGTGTGCCACATGGACTAGTCGTTACATACAAATGAGATTCTCTACCACAAATCAAGCAAATTCAGTGCAATGTGAGAAATCACAATTGTCAATGTTTAGTCACGACTGTGAACACTGACTGACAAACATTTAATGCAGGATGTACATAGCATATCTTGGAAATTTAAATATCGTTTTATATGCAACATCTCTTTGGTGATTGTAACCTATAAATACTTCACTAAATGAACTTGAATGCAAAAAAATAGCATTTATTTGTGGCAAAATTCTTATAATTTTATTTCTCAATCTTTGAACATTTAATTTCTTGTATGTGAGTTGTTGTTGTTTGACGTGAGCATTAAACTTCATTGGATTTGGATTTAAGAGTTACTTTTTGTCGTAAAACTAATGTGTATTTGTATAAGTTAAGTGTGAGCATTGAGAAAACATTTGCAAGGTTCTGTGTGAGTCTTGAAACACAAAATGTAAAAGTTTGGTGTGACCTTGAGAAACACCACTCAGTGATAGTGAAATACTCAATTGAAAAAATTAGAAAATGGATCTAAGGTTAGTTAATACCCAAACTACCATAAAATTTTGTGTTTTCTATTCTTATTCTACTTCTTCTACTCGTTTCTCAACAAACCTTTCCCTCTAAAATTTTAAATTTTTCCTCAATTCAATCCTCACTTTTGGTGCTTAAGAACCAATAATATATATATATATATATATATATATATATATATATATATATATATATATATATATAACAGGTTCTTCATGAAAACTTAATGCGCTTTCTATCTTAAACATTCTATAAAGAGATTTAAGAGTTACTTAACAAAAGTGGGATTAATATATTTTGAAATGAAATATTAAGTAATTTTAGTAAAAAAAATCTCAACATATTACAATTATCTTGATTAAATTTAATAAATTGATGTTCATTGGAGTGGTTAAATGAATAAATAGTCTTAACTTTTTAAATTTAATTATTGCAAGTTTAATTGTTTATTGATTTCCTTTTATTTGTTTTTAGCCTTTGAATTTCCATAGTTTATTTATTTTTGAATTTTCATAGTTTAATTATTTATTCTTAAATTTTCATAATTTAATTTTTTTCTTTTAATTTGATTGTCCAAATAATCAAAGTTAACTATAGTTTTAATATTTATTTTGTTAAATTTGTATTTGAACATATCTTTTACTATTTGATAATTAGTGCACTTGTTAGGATTACTCAAATTTTGGTTATCAATTATTATTATTATTATTATTATAAAGTATTACTTAAATTTTAAAAAGAAATACAAATATTTTTAATAATAAAATCTCAAATCAATCTAAAAATTTATTTTTACATTTTAAACAATGATTAAAATCAACTCTCCATATTGCTAATGATTATATACTAACTTAACTTTAAAATCATAACATTCTGTTTATTATAAAAAAATTTCAGTAATTTTGTATATTTATTAGTCATAGAAATCATCGCTATATTCAGTATTATAATTAAAATAAAATAAAATTTAAAAAGCTTAATTGAAATATATAATAAAATGATTATAAATTTTAAAAAATTTTATTATTAAAAAATTATAAAATTTTTATTAAAAATAATAAAATAATCATGTTATGGGTGAAAATTACTTTTAAAAAAATAAAAAGAAACCAACAAAGAAAATGATAGTAAGATCACCATTGTAATATATAGTTTGATTTGGCATTATGACTTATGAATATGTTGATTTCGGTTGTCCAATTAAATAAAAACAGTGATATCCTAAAATAAAATAGGTTGGTAAAATTTTCTATAGAAAAAAATATATAACAAATACGAAACTTCCATTTTTCTTTTCTTTTTTTTAATTGAAAAGATTCATTTCTTTTTTGAAACATTATTATATAATGTCAATAATTAATGTAAACAATAATTAAATCTCCATTTCTGATCTCCAAAAATCCACTCCTTCATGACTCTTCGTGATATGAAATATATAGATTTCGACGGTTGCTAAATTGTAAATTTTAATTTTAATTAAAGCTATAGAAATTAATTAAAAATGATTTCAATCGAAAATTTTCAAAAACTCTTTAAGAAATTAAATGAGTTAATGAGATCTGATAAGGGATAATTATTGTGAGCTTGTAAAATAATTCTTCATTATTTTATTAGTTTAAATTTATATTGTATGAGATATTCTTACTTTTTTAAATAGATATATTATTTTATTAATTTGGTAAAACTCCCTGACCAGCTATGGAGGAGGAAAAAAAGGCCCCTCAGCCCTTGCAATAGAGGAAAGAAGGGGTGAGGGGCTAATGAAGAAGAAGAAACCTCTTAAACTTTTTTTTATTTTTTTTTAAAGATTATCAAAATGGTGTCGTTCTATTTAAATGGAACAATGCCATTTTGATTAACTAAAAACCAAAAACAAAAAATAAAATGACACCTTTTCATTTAAGTGGAACAATAACATTATACAATAGATCTGCCCCTTTCTTTCTTTTGATAGCAACCCCAATTCCGAAAATAGATTTTTCCGTCCCTTCCCTCCCCCTCCTCCTTTTTCTCCATCTCCTCCTCCCTCCCTGGTGCGGAGCCTTTCCTAAAAATAATTTATAGTTTCACCACTAGTGAAATACATTTAATTTAACATTTATTTAAATAGTTGAATTCTAACAGTTAAATAATTTAAAACTATAATATTTTGTGAAAAAAATTAAATTACACTATTTTATTTTAATTTAAATGTTAAAAATATTTTTTTATTTTTTTATAATATTTTACTGTTATTTTAAAAATTAAAGGAATTGATAATTGTTTGAAGTTTGAATAGCTTCAGTTTAAAAATAAAATAAATAGTTGTTATAGCTTTAAATTGAATAGCAAATTAACTTTAAAATTTATCTATACTATATCTCTTTCAAGTTTATTATAATAAACTTATTTGGTGATGATAATACTGTTTTCAAGAGAGAATATAATGAAATTAAAAAATAAAAATACAATAAAAAAAATTAAATTAAAAATATGTATTTATATAATTACTTCTATTAAATTTTTAATGATGAAATTATTTTTTAATTAATTTTATATAATTAAATTATTTAATAATAATAATAATAATATATTTATAAGTATTTGAAAATAATTATAATAATCAAAATAACAGATAGAAAATATTAACGTAAATTTAATTAACATTTTAAGCATAACACACCTATGGAATCATTGCGAATAAAGTGCAGAAGTGCATTCTTTTAACACGCACCTCATAGTCATAGGATGGCAAATAATTAGCGAGAACACATGCCTCTTAATGATTGTTAATACTATTAATTATCATTTTTAATTTATATAATATAATAAAATATTAATAAATATTTATTAAATAATTTATATAAACCAATAACAGTTAAATCAAAAAGTTGTTAAACGTAGATTATGTTTTTAATAGTTTGTATAATTTATGATAATATGTAGACGATTTGATCTGATAATTTCTAAATGTAATTTTTTTGCCTTTAACAGCTAATAAAACCTGAGTTTTGTTGCACACGTTTTCTTTTATTAAAAGAGGGAATGAAATAAATAATTTATTTTATTAAAAAGAAAATTGAATAAATAAAATAAAAAGAATACTAGATACTTTTTTTATATTATTTTTTAAAATGATATGATTAAAAATATAAATTATTTTTATAATAACAATCTTATTTAAACTCTATCGCATATTATTATAATAAAAAAATAATTAACACTTTCATAAAACAAATGATAAGTGAGTTGGAATTAGTTAATTATTTTGACCAAAAACTCATCATGTCATGTGAAACGTAGGTAGGAAGCCTGCGGAAGTAATTACGTGGGGGCAATCCCAATCACGTGTACGCCAATTATTACTATCAGTTTATTTATTATTATCATTATTATTTTGAGAAAACTATTAAATGATTTGAAATATATATTCCATATATTTTCAAAAAATAATTGATGTAATAAAATAAAATAGTTATTATCATCCGATCTTATATAAAAACCACCTCCCGGAGTCAAAATATATCATTCAAACTGTGTATGATATAGTCGCACGAAAGAGCAAAGGATCTGTCTAGTTTGGGGGAATAGCCAAAAAAATCCAAGAAGAAGAAGAAGAGGCGGAGGAGCACAAGTCGAAAGAAGGGAATGCGTCTTGGAAAATACGAGCTCGGGAGGACTCTGGGTGAAGGCAATTTCGGAAAAGTCAAAATAGCGAAGAATACAGAAACGGGCCAAACTTTTGCCGTTAAGATCCTTGAGAAGAAGAGAATCACCCATCTCAACATTACCGATCAAGTATTTTCTTTCTTTCTTTCTTTCCTTCCTTAATTTTCTTCTTCTTTTTCAACTCAATGAAATCTTCAGCTTATTTGGATTTCAATTTACATTTACGTTTGGCAGATAAAGAGGGAGATCGCCACCTTGAAGCTCCTCAAACATCCTAATGTTGTCAGATTACATGAGGTGCTTTTCTTTCTGTCCATCTCTCTGTTTCTATCCGTCCATCTTTTATTTATTACTCATCAAAATCGTCTAAGTAACGCTGATGCATCATGAATGGTCTCCATTGAAACTGATAATTTGATCTTTGGCCGTCCGATTAGAAAGACTTTTCGCTTTGACCCTTTGGTGCCAAAATTTTTGGCGCCTAGTTGATAATAGTCGCGTTAGATTGTTAGATAGGTGTGTTACATGTGATCTGCGACGCCCTGTAACTGGGTGGTTGAGGTTGCTGCGTGTTTGCGGTTCGCTCGACAAATCCAACATAATAATCCTACCATGGAACATTTTTTGAGTGGTTCCCACAAATTCATTAACTCCGTTGGATCAGATTGCATTCACTATTTTTTATCATTACATAAAATTTAAGAAAGTTATTAAATATTTTAATTTAAATAGTTAAATTACTAAAAATATTATTTTATTGCCATCCTGTGGCCCAACTTTTATAAATTAGTCTTATTTGTGGGTTCATCGACATGGACACTACCAATAATTTTCTTCTTTATTACCGTGTGGATCAAATTATGCCACATCCCATTTTTGTCCATTTTGCCATTGTAAACCAAAATGTTTATTCCTCAATTCTTCTATCATGATCATTTCCTCATCTTTGCATTTATTTGGAAACAATTAGAACACACACACACAAACGAGCACGAGTGGACGGACTTATAATGGGGCTTTTAAACTTTAACAAAAGAAGGCTTTAATTCATCATCTTGTTTGGACGGAGGGCATTCAAAGCAAGAAATTTAAATTTCCTAGTGCAAAAATTTCATTAATCATGGATATGATTACTTGGTATAATAATCAAATGATTATATTTCATTGCTCATATATATTGGCAATCGATGTAATTCTACATTACTTTTTGTTCGTGGCAAATATGCAGGTCTTGGCAAGCAAATCAAAGATTTGCATGGTATTAGAATTTGTAAATGGAGGCGAACTGTTTGACAAAATAGTGAGAATCTTTACTCCCAACAAAAATCTTAATAACTTCATAGATTATAACCAAAAAAAGAAAATCTGCGTTCAAGTGGATGATTCTGTTTAAGCTATTGACATTCTTTAGCTGCTTTTAACTTATAGGCTTCCAAGGGGAAGCTTCCTGAAGCTCATGGCAGGAAGCTCTTTCAGCAGTTGATTGACGGTGTCGGTTACTGTCACAACAAAGGTGTTTTCCATAGGGATCTGAAGGTTGCTTTTGACACTTTTCACATTCAATAATATCATGTAAATGGCTGTTCTCTTCAAACATGCTTTCTTCTTTCTCTAACATAAATATTATATATGCATTTTACCTGCAGTTAGAGAACGTTCTTGTTGATGCAAAAGGGAACATAAAAATATCTGATTTTGGACTAAGTGCTCTACCCCAGCATTTTAGGGTATGCTTCCTTGCTAAACCAGACAATGAAATCATTTCCTCTTCTCGTAGCTAATTCCTTTTATTAAATTGTCTGCAATATTAGGATGATGGGCTACTGCATACAACCTGTGGAAGTCCTAACTATGTTGCCCCTGAGATTCTCTCAAATAAAGGCTACAATGGTGCCACATCAGATATATGGTCATGTGGTGTGATTTTGTATGTAATTCTCACCGGATATCTTCCTTTTGATGATAGAAACCTTGCAGTTTTATATCAAAAGGTACTGACAACTTTTCTATCCTTTTGCCTTTCACTTGGTCCTATCGGAAAGTTTTCAAGTTAATTTGATTGTTTTGATGAATTCTAGATATTCAAAGGGGACACTCAGATACCTAAATGGCTATCACCAGGTGCCCAAAACATGATAAGAAGGATCCTTGATCCTAATCCAGTTACCAGATTAACAATGGCAGATGTCAAAGCTGATGAATGGTTCAATCAGGACTATGTTCCTGCAGATCCCGCGGAAGAGGAAGAAGATATATATATTGACAATGAAGCCTTCTCAATGGTTGAAGTGGTATAAATGTGGATATCTTTATCTTGATCAATCCCTATTTTTGGGCAATTTTTAATTATATGTAGCTATAACTAGAACAAATTTTCTTTGGTACAGCCTTTGGAAAAGGAGAGGAGTCCAGGATCGCCTACACTCATCAATGCCTTTCAGTTGATTGGAATGTCCTCGTGCCTAGACCTCTCTGGTTTCTTTGAGAAAGAGGTGACCAAAACTGGAGCAGTGGCTTACTACCTCTCCACGTATCACTTTACTTTTTTTTTTTTTTTTTTCTTCTTTGCTGGTTTATCTGATTGCATATTGTATTGACAATCAATTTAGGATGTTTCTGAGCGGAAGATCAGATTTACATCCAATCATTCTTTGAAGGATTTGCTTGAGAAGATCGAAGATAGTGTAATAGAGATGGGATTTCGGATCCAAAAGAAAAATGGAAGGGTTAGTAATTTTTGTTGGTTTGTTACATTTGCAATTTCTCTGTTGCCAGAAATATAAATGATGGGATTTCATCGGAGTCATGTCATGCATTACCAGTAATGAATATTCATACACAAATTTGGCGGTCTCTTTTCAGCTGAAAGTGGTGCAAGAGAACAAGGAGCAGAGAAGTGTAGGTTGTCTTTCTGTTGCTGCAGAGGTGAAACTACTTTATAAACTGAAGAGCAATTCCTATTTGTTGAAGGGGCTTGTACTGGCGTCTTATATAACAAATAAAAAATAATATTCACAGCGAATTTTTTATCATTTTATAACTAGATGTTGATTGGCGGCTTTGTAATTGTATCAGGTATATGAAATAAGCCCATCTTTGCATGTAGTTGAATTAAGAAAATCGTATGGAGATCCTTCTGTTTATAGACAGGTATTGCGCTTCTCTCTCTCTCTAATGTCTGATATCTCTATTTCTGACATTCTGCTAATAATTGAAAACAGTTATGTAAAAAGCTATCAAATGAGTTAAGCGTCCCCTCTGGTCGAGAACTGTTGACATCGGAAGTGTGAATGGTGGCCATTTGCTACTTGAGGCAACCACAAATATGGAGTCATAGACCCTGTTTATTTTGTGCAAATTCTTTTTATATGTGTGTCATCATATATACAAAGCGCACTTCAGGAAGTGAACAAGTCAAAATGTAGATTATACTCAAACTTCGTCTTATATTTCTACTTTGTTAGTATTATTATTATTATTAGTTTAATAACTATGCAATATTCTTTCACTAATAAAAGGCAGAATAATAGCATTATCCTGTTTTATGAGAATTTTTTTAATTATTCTTTTTTACAAATGATATTTATATGTTTAGTAAGATATAATCAATTATAATGAAATGTAATAAAATATAAATTTAATTAAATTATTAAATTAAAATTTTTTTATCATATTACATTTAATTACATCATATTAGTGAATTAGTGGTTCACATTATAACAACGCTTGGCAAAGAGAAAATCTCTTTGATTTGCAAAAGAGGTGGCTCGAACTTGATCACACCCGAGGTCGACTTTGGAGCTTTACAAAAGAGGCCGAAGGAGTAATGGCATTCTTCCGCGTCGGTAAATAAGAATATCTTCTTTCACGAGAGGTGATGACTTGAGCTACGAATCTGTGTTTAACGAGATTACTCGGGTTTTTCAAGATATCACCTGGGCGATGTGTTTTCAATATAAGCGATTACATAACAGCAACACCAGATTAGCAAAAATAATCAAGATCTCCAATTATCACATCATGTAAAGAATTTCCTCACTCAAGAGCTCCATTAGACAGGCTCCAAGCTTACATTTACATACTAAATTTTAAGTTGAAAAGAGAACCCTCTAGCATACAGTTCAGAAGCATAAACTGTGAATGCATGAGAACATCACTCTGCACCATTAATGAAATAAAAATAATTTACAGAGTCAAAGGGCATCAGGACATAAGCCTCTGACCAAGCTCTTTGCCACACACCCTAATCAACCCACTATCATCTGCCATTTTAAGTTTCTCATTCAACATGGTCTTGTATTTATCATCTCTGTCCTCTAAAGCCCGCATGAATTCAACCTGCTGAAAGAATATATGAAGATACAAGCAATACAAACAAATAGGAATATCATGATGTATAAATAAATCCAAAGCAACTTTCCAGGGTCATCCAGAAGTTTCAAATCTTTGAAATCTATTTAGCAATGGGTGGAATATTATTAGATTCATCTAGTCAGATGCCAGATGCAAACCCTCCCACCCAAATTTCCAACAGAATCACATATCCTCCAAGAGCAAATGTGCTTTGAAGCTTAAGAAATGTTTTGAAGGACAAAATAAAGTAGAATGGTCCAACCAGAAGGCAATAGCACTTCATTCTAACCAAGTGTTCTTTCAGCTTAATAATCATATAAGCAAGAACATCCACCATATAAGTAATGCTCTCTAATGTGTGTGTGTGTGTGTGTGTATATTAGCCAGAGCATCAAAAATATTTACTATTTTTATTGATAAATCATCTCAAACATTATGTCTTTTAGAAGTTAGTTAAAACTCTCAATGGTCCCATTCCATTTCTCTAACTTTTGATAATTAAGATTAAATAATTATGAAATATTTAATTTTTCAAATTTATTATTAACATTAAATAATACCAAATATTGAAAGTTGAATAGTTAGTTTTAATTCATATATGAAATAAATTCAAATGTTAACGAACAATATAAGAAAAATATTTCATATATGAGGCACATTTTTTTTTTTTTTTGAAACAACTCATTTTAAAAAATTCTGTACATATTCTTTCAATTTTCAAAATAATTTTGAATTATATGATATTAATATTAGAATTTCATACAAATAAAAAGTTGGATAAATTGATGAAATTAAAAGGTCAATTTTAATTTTATAAGATTTGAACATCATTAATGCCTACATAAATTGATATCAATTTCTTTTTTTTCACCTAAAATTTGTTTAAATGTGTATATATATTACCTTGAAAAAGTAATATCTTAAATAAAAAAGGTTTAAATTACACAATTGCTAAAAACACATTTTTTAATTTATCTTTGAAATATTAAGGTCAGTAAACAAACAAGTTAATTAATTTAAAAAAAATTTAAAAGATAAAGAAATTAGAATGGTGACTTTTTATGTCTAGATACACATGATGCATTTCAAAACTCCAACTATAATAATGATGGCGGTGTTAATATTTATTTAGTTTTAATTCATTTGTATGTATTTTTTTTGAATTGTACTTCATAGATGGCCAATTAATGGACTTTCATTCAAAATTTTGAATACTACATAGTTTTTAAAATAAACTGAAATACTAGCATTTTTCTTAGTTATTATTTATTGCATAGTATTAATAAATTTTGTTAATCATATTTTTTTCAACAATTATTTCATTACATGTTAATGAAAGCAAATATTAACTATTAATTATATAAATATTGTTCCAAAAATTATTAAAATAATTAATTATCATCCATGCAACACATAGGTATACGGCTTGTAATCACATAATCCAGATCCCATAGCCATAAACAGCAGTAAAGCTTCCCTATAGAATCAGCAAATTGGTCATTCTAATTTGGACTTGAATATTTGTTGGAACAAGCATATAGACATAGTAAGGGCCATTTCTGTAATGCTTTTATGACATAATCCTGACCCCATAGACATATGCATCAATACCACTTCCTTCCAAAATCAATAAATCTGCCATTTTAATTTGAAATCAAATATTTGTTGAAACAAGCACAGACAAAAAATAGGGACCATCCAAATGTAGATCTTCTATCTCGTAATGAAAAAGGAAATCTGGAATATTTCAGTTTCAAGTTTAACTAAAGAGAACAGAAATCAATACTTTACCTGTTTCTGAAATGTATCAAATTCATCAGAGCTTAGAGAGCCATCGCTGTTCAAATCAAGGAGCTGCATCATCTCCTGTGCATCTTCCCCTGGGGCACCGAGCTCTTCCATCACTTCCATAAGTTCCTCAATGCTTATTCGGCCATCACCATTCTTATCCAAAAGACGAAATACTCGATCTCTCTGATCAAGCTCAATACCTTTATCAGATGGAAGATCTCTTAGCCGCAATGCCGCAAGTTCAGCAGCTGCCATCATTATAGCCTTGAGTCGCTTTGCCTAACATAATAAGCAACTCAATCAGCTTCTAACTAAGAAGGCTAATTTTGAAATATTTTACATCATCTCTTTTGTATATCAGGTTGTGGACTAGAAAAGTTTAAAGACAGTGAATAATTTCTGCACCCTTCTATTAAGTCCAACCCCACAAATATCCCTCTCCAGAGCCTCCTCTTTTCTGCTCCAACACGATGACTAGACTTTGAACTGGAGCAGTGAAAATTTGACATGACTGAATGAGCCCTCTTATTCTGTGCTTCTAAAAGAGAACCAAGAAATAAAAAAGGAACAATTAAGGCTGAGACTTTGTTGTTTTAGAGTTTAAACATTCAGTGTCAAATAGTCCATTTGATATTTAGGAAAGATGGGTATTCTACTGAAACTTGTCCAAAATAAGGGAAAAAAAAAAAAAAAAAAGAATCATAACTATTCAATCATGGCAACTGACCTCTTCTGGATCAGTAACACCAGCCTTGTATAATGAATGGGATGCTGTTCCATCAACTGCCAGCACGTCCATCTCCTCTGTTCTTATTTGGATTTCCATTGGCGGTTTAATCTTGGCATTGTCACTTACATCAACTGCCATATGTAAACTCTTGTATCCATTAGCTTTGGGCCTAGCAATGTAGTCTTTAGTTCTGTGTGGCATTTCCTTCCACAAAGATCGGATAATCTCACGTGTCCTGTAGCAGGCCTTCTCACCTACATCTGACACGTCTCCTCCTAACTTAGGCTTCAATATGACTCGCAAACCTAGAATATCATTCACCTCCTCTGGCTTCCGACCATCTTTCAAGAGCTTCTTCATGGTGCTGAACCGACTTTTATAACGGCCTTTAATGGAGACAGCCTCCACCATGTGTGCCAAAATAGGATCAGCATTTAGGGATAGATGCAATCGTTCCATATATATGTCTATTAGAGGCCTAGTTCCAGTCTGATGGCTGCGTAACCAAGTGTCGAGATAGAGGTATGAATATGGGAAGAGGTAGCGGAATGAGAGATCCTCAAGCTCCAAAGAGAGGGAATTAGTTCCAAGAGCGTGAGCCAAGGGGGCATGTAGTTTCAAAACTTGAAGAGAGAGCATTTGTTGGCGATACCTAGGCAGAAAATGTAAATGCCTCATGAAATCAAGCTTGAGAGCCAAATGGAGAATGAGGGCTCTAACATCGTAGAAGGTGAGGCAGAACTTTCTTAAGGCAGCAGCATCATCATCATCCAAAAGATGAAGGCCTGAAGGAATGCTGTTGACACGAAAACACTCATGCAGTAGATGAGCAGTAGCAGTGCCAATGAGATCTCTGACTTGATGTATGGATATTGCACCGGCTTCCAACACGTGGGTCAAAAAGCTAGCCGAAATAACTTCTGCGTCCATCTAAAATTTCAAAAATTTTCTGGTTTACTTTCAGGAGTAGTGATAATAATGGAGCATTAGGGGAAAAAAAAAGCATAAAACAGAAGATTAGGCGCCATAAACAATTAATACTCCATTTTGGAACAAAAATTCTACTAAGTGTTAGATAATTAATAAAAAACACGGAGCAAATGAGAAGAAAAGATGTGAATCTTGGGACCTGAAGATCGGCGAGAAGAAGAGCGACAGATAAGGCCTTGGATAGAGGAGAACGGCCATCCGGAGCGACAGGTAAGTTATCGAGTATAGGGATCGACAACTTGAGCGTCTTAAAAAGTATCTGTGATGAACTGATGGAGACAGCATTCATCCTCTCCGTCAGCTCGTTGAACGCTCCGACCAGCTCCACCACCATCTTCCCTCCACCTGCTTTGATTCTCCATCTTTGTCTCTGCTTCAGATTTGGATTTTGATTGATTACTAGTAACCAATCTTTTCTTCTCCCAATCGGAAACAAGTGCGGCGGAGGAGAAGCTGAAGCTTTTGGACACCACACCTCCATTATTGCCCCCCGTCCTCCATCGTTTTGAGTGGTCTGTTTTTCTCCTTTCTCTTTTCGGACCAGAAGGAAATGTAAAATAAATAAATAAGGAAACATGAAACGACGTGGTTCCAGGAAGTCCTCTGGATACGGTATCGTTTAAGAGATCCCAGCACACACGCTCTTGTTCCCTCCCTGCGTTTTCATTCCAACAAGCCTACTACTGCTATTTATCAAATCCCAAATCCCCCTCTGACAATGAGCTCTTCTTAAAAAATTGCAGCATCCTCTCCTTCCTTTAGCCGTTAGTATTCAAAATCAAATTCTTTTTAATGTTCCGCTGCTTTACTTCAGTATAGTAATCATTACAGCCATGTCCAGAGGCCTCTCCTTCATTTCTCGTTTCCACAGCCTTCTTTCGCTCTCTCCTACTAAAACCACCACATCCCTTGCCCTTACCTCTCTCCTTTTTCATCGGAGCCTTAGCACCCAGTCTTTACTCCATGGTTACGAGATCTCCACCGAACCGTCTCGGATCATAGAACCCAAGCCCGGCATCATGACCCCTAATTCTAGGCGGACTGGACTCATCGCTCTCAAGTGTGGAATGACTGCTCTATGGGATAAATGGAGCGAGAGGGTTCCCATCACTGTGCTTTGGGTCGATGATAACATCGTTACTAGGTCAATACCGTTGAAAAGGAACGCTTTTTTGCCTTACAGGTATACTTTTATTTCACAAACCTTCGCTACTTTTTTTTTTTTTTTTGGTTTTTATTACTGTTGTTGTGTTTCTCTGTTCCTGCTAGTCAGATTGGTTGTGGCCAGAAGAAGCCAAAACATTTGACCAAGCCTGAAGTGGGTCATTTTAGAGCTTAGGGTGTTCCTCTCAAGAGGAAATTGAAGGAGTTCACTGTCACTGAAGATGCTCTTCTCCCTGTTGGTACTCCCATAAGTGTTCGTCATTTTCTTCCCGGTCAATTTGTTGATGTCACTGGTATCAACACTGGGAAAGGCTTTCAGGTTTCACTTTTTCTCATCATCTCTAATTATTTATTGCCTTAATATCGTTGCATTTCCTTTTACTGCATCATTAAGCCACTTACTTCTGCTTTTATTGATCTCCTCAATTTTCATGCTTTGCATGACTCATATATGCTTATTTAATATAATCTCAAATCTGTCACTGACATGCGATTATTCACAATATCATACATTGTTTATGTAAAAATAGAAGTCTTTTATTAGCATCATTTAGTAACTCAGTGACATGATGAGGCAAGTCCATTAGATGGAATTCATAGCATCACATTTTAATACTTTTGAATCCATTTGTTTGCTATATCGGGTGCTGTTGATTAAATTTCTAATCTTTAATTTTCTGATTCTATGGATCTGTGTGTGCTATTTCATTATCTTCATTTAATCCTTCCATACTATACCTTGTAGACTTTGTTATGAGAAATATTAGTGAGTTCCTATAATTCCTTTCTCAAAATCCTTGTCAATCCTCTGAGAATCGCAAGATTTATTTGTCATGTTGCCCTCTACAGCACTTCTTGTTTCATCTCTGTGTACAGGGTGTTATGAAAAGACATGGATTTAAAGGAATGCCAGCAAGTCATGGAGCATCATTGTCACATAGAAGTCTTGGTTCTACTGGTCAGAGGGATGCTCCTGGTAAGGTGAATCTCTTTCTTACTATTGAATCAGTATATTTTGTGCTACTTGTTATCATATGGAATTCTGGTGCTATCTGATTCCAGTCTGGTTCTCAAGTCATTTCTCATGAAATATAGATTCTTTTTTATGTGAAGTGAACGTTTCGTATTGCTGTATATCACCTTCTAACATCTTGGTATAGAAACAAATTAAATTTTGCAATTTACAGGTTAAATAGGTGGCTAATATGCTTTGTGCATTCTCTTACGTGTCAGTTCTTATTCTCGTGAAGATTCTGTCTTTTATGGAGCCAAGGTTTTATCATATGAATTTCTTGCACTTATAGGCCAATGGTCATTCAGTTGGTAAACAGTTGTAATGACTGTGGAGTCACTACCCACCTCTTCCTTCCATGCATCTTGGTTCTGATATTCATAAACATGCCTTTCAAATTCGATGCTGAATTTTCTTGATGGACCATTTTCTTGAATAGAAGCGAATGTTAATAGCATTCAACTGGAAATGTTCATTTGTCAGACTCAAAAATGCCAGAATAGTACACTTTTGGGAGCTGTTAGAATTTGTACACTTTACTTTCCAAGTTTGAAGTTTCAGCTGGATTTTTCTACTTTTTAATTTTCCCTGCCTATGGCTTGTGCTTTGATGCTAATACTCATAGCAAACTTTAATCAAAGGGAATAGCTGGAAGCTTCTTGATCATTGACAATGCTGCATTGGTTCTTGTCACTATTCCACCATTTCAACATTGTGGTGTTCACATTTTTCCTGAGAGGGATATTGGCTGGTGATGGAGGATAGCTCTGTCCAATATCCATGTTAATTTTCTGTGCTAAACCAAGTATTATCTTTATCTTGAACTAGTTTTCAAATACATCAACTAAACCTCCTTTCCATTCTGCACAGCCATATTCTTGGGATGGATGGTCAATTATGTAACCAGTCATTGGTTGTAAGCCATTTTTTTCTATTTTGTCGAAGGCATCTTCTGGTTTGGGTTTTGTTGAATGCGTTTGGGTAGTTTTGGTTAAGACTGCTCTTACTTTGACAGGTATTTAAAGGCAAAAAGATGCCTGGGCGCATGGGTGGGAAGCAGGGGACAATTAAAAATGAATGGGTCTACAAAATAGATCCAGCGAGGAATTTGATGTGGGTGAGAGGCCAGGTGTGATTTTCCTAAAAAATTTACTTTCATGTCCAAATGCTTAAAATCTTGATGGAATGCAGCAACTTGACTTTCCCTGCAGTTTCTTTTTTTATTGTTCCGTTATAATATTTTGATGGAGGTTTGAATTCTTTTTAGGTTCCAGGTACGAAAGGGAATTTTGTGTTTATAAAAGATGCAGTTTACAAGAAACCTGATATTTTATCGCTTCCATTTCCTACTTACTTTGCGAAAGGAGATGAGGATACATCAGAAGCCCTAAATGCTGATCTTGGAGATATAGATCCCTTTATGATTGTGGATTAATTTGTTGTTACAGGGATCGGTATTAGGCATAATTGCCTTGCAGTTGGGATTTTTTTTTTCTTTTGACATTGAATACAGATAGGATTACAACATTGTATTGTGAGCAATCTGGTGAGGCTGTTAATCCCTGCAGCTGCAGGGCATATAAATTCTTTTTCTAAAAAAAATTGTTTTGATTCAATATCTGGAAGACGAAAATGGCCTATCATAATTTTGATATTGGAATTGTGTTTGGAATAAGTATGGGAACTTTAATTTGCATGATTGTAAACAAGTTGCCAATTCAGTGTTTGGTTAATATCGTGCTTGAATATCCTGGTATCATCATGCTTTCAGTATAAGTGATGATTCATTTATGCTGTCAGGGTTAGGCATCCAATTCGAGCCATGAAGTTGGTTTTTCTTATGGTGGGGTGTGGGGCTTATCTACATTCATTTTGTAATCAATTAGAGAATTAGTGTTGGGAGGAATGCTCTATATCTTTTCTACATTATTTTCTCTTTACCTTTAAAATATAAATTTTTATTGCACTCCTCAAAATGATATGATTTAAAACTTTAATTTTTTGTTGCAATTAAAAAATATAACAATAATATCAGTCATATGTCAGTATAATAAAAAAAAGATAAAAAAAAAAAAAAGTATCTAGCACTCCTCTTATAAACAATCAACATTCGATGTAGTTATCTTTTTCAACCAAGTTGTAAGCGTTACCCTAATCTAAAATTTGTGTTGGAGAATGAGTAGAAGCCATTGTCGGGCCATCTGGATATTTACTAATCAATAAGGCACACAAATAGAACTCATCGTTTTTGAGAAATAGACCTCATCATGTTATTGTAGATAGTGTTTTTTTTTTTTTTTGTTTTTTTTTTTTTGTGGATTTATTGGATTCTTTTAGATTATATAAAGGTCAAATCAAGATATTAATGTATATAAAAAAATTTTAGATCATTTTGAATCGACTAGATCAAATAATTTGTGATTTTAACTTTTTAAAATTAAAAAAATTATAGAGTAATTTTCACCTAACATTCCTAAATTTATTATTAATGCATTTTGTCATCCCTCAATTATAATTTGCAATATAAATATCTCTTACCTTTAATTTGGAGCAGCCATTGGTAGAAATTTAGATTTGATGTTAAGTTTGAATGGAATAATTTCTCTAATCTTTATCTTTCTTTATCTTCCATCAATTCATGCTCTTGTATATATCTTCTTTTTCCTTGTACTCCTCTTATCTTTTCTCTTTTGAAAATTAAAAAAGAAATTTAATGTTTTTATATATAGTCTCAAACTTATCCATACCTTTTATCTCAATGAAAAGTTGAGTGGAAAGAGACAACGCCAAAAAATTAGGATAGACCATTAGAGTTATTGAAATTGAAGACAAGAACTTTCTATTTTGATGAGATTCTTGATAGTGGACCACTAGAGTTGTTGTAATGGAGACACTAGTAGTGTGCTACTTGTTATCGTATTGAACATCCCTTTCTACCATGATTTGTTAAGATTTATGTTTATAATTAATGTAGGATTTTATTAGTTTATTTTAAGTTTGTAATTTAATTAAAGTTTGAGAGATGGATTAAGATATACAATGTAGAAGTGTTAATTGAATTTTTTAAAAATGGTAGGTTTACAGGTATGTTAAATATTTTTTTATTATTGTTGTAATATACTGTTATATTTGTTGATATGTGATTTATATGCTATTTTATATTTGCTACAATGTGATAGCTGAAATTTATATATCTAACAATGCAGTAGTCATCAAGCAGTAAAAAGATATCGTTCTCACGGAAATTTAATAAAATAAAGTACTAAAACTATAGTCAATCTCTGATTATTTGGACAACTGGATTTAAGAGAGTAATTAAACTATGAAAATTTAAAATAAATTAAAAACTAAAAATAAATAGAAGGAAAAAATAATTAATTAAAGTCGCAACAATCAAATTTAAAGAACTAATACTATTGGTCCACTTAACCGCTGCAATGGATTTCAATTTATTAAACTTAATCAAGATAATTTATTATTTTCATAAGCTGAGATTTTTCCTAAGTTTTTCCCTCCCGAGATATAAATCTATGGTAAATCTCCTAAATAGGATAGGATCTATTATAGAAATCAAGTTGAAAAAAACTTTTAGTTCGTCTAAATTCGTTAGCTTCGGATTAGCAAGTTGTGTCCACATCTTTTGTCACAAATTGCACTTCACCTCTTTTTGCCCTAAAATTGAAGAATCTTGCAAATTGATGTCTAATTTCTTATTTTCAACCCTAATGCACTTGAAATATCAAATTCAAATTTCTTGAATATAAAATTCAAGTAATTAGCCACACAATATGAAAAATCACCACATTTAAAATATGCACTTTTATGTCCTACCACAATGTACTATTATATGTAGTTAGAAAAATATATGTTTGAATTGTAATTAATATAAATTTGGCTATTTTTTAGATTTGAATGGATATTTCACATTAGTTGTACATTATAATAGAATAGTTGGTGAAATTGATTATATAGGTGAGGAAAAAAACTACTATATGGATTGCCACAGTGATAAATTGTCAATAATTAAACTTAACTATTTGTCAGTAGGTTTGAGATTAAAGGTGAGTTTAGGTATCTTTTCAAAATACTCGAAAAAATGCAAAGTGAAGTTTTGATAGTGATAAGGACGGACATCCGTGTATATGAAATGACATTATATGGTACTAACGTGAGTGAGATTTGAGATATTTATTGACTATCTAAATAGTAACCTTATGAGTATTGATAATACGACAACTCATACACTTTTACTTGAATATAGATTATAAATGATTAATATTGAATAAGATATAAGTGATGAAATGTGAGGTTTAATGAGTGAGAAATATCATGTGATACTATTAATTGTGGTAATTTGCATGTTGAAGGTGATAGACTAGATGGTGATGAAATTATGAATGATGATGGGTAAGGATTACCAACTGAACATGTTGAAAAAGGTGTAGATAAGGATCTAGCAAATGGAAATGTTGATACCAATTTCTATGATCTTGATTGTGATATGCTAGATATGGATGAGGATCTAGCAAGTGTGTTAAGAGTAAGTAAAATCAATGCAAGAGAAAGGGCTGTAAAAGAGGGAGAGAAACCTTCTATAAGAGGGAGACCATAAGGAATAGGTGAAAAAGTCAAATCAAGAGATTTAGAGATAAATGTTAGTGACAACTCATTTGAATATGAAGATAAGATGAGTTACAAACTAAGTCAAATTCTGATAAGAATAAAGGAACGATATTCCAAAATTTTAATACTGACAACATTAAAATCTATAATATAAATTAGAAAATGTTGTTCAAAATAGAGATGAGTTTAAAGTAGCAATTTAGAACTAGGGTATAAAACATAGGTTTCAAATATGGTTCAAGAAGAATGACTTAGTCAGAGTTAGAGCACTATGCAAGAAAAATTTTCGCTAGCATTTATTTCCTTCCAACCAGCATATGCATGACCGCATGGATGATACCTTTAAATTTAAGTTAATGAATATAGCTCATAAATGTGGAAAGGTGCATTCTAACTTTCACATGACCCCTAAGTGGCTAGCAAACTAATACATTGAGAACTTTAGAGACTATCCTACTAGGATTTAATTGCGTTTAAGAACAAAGTCAAGAAGGACTATAATTATACTATAGGACGAATAAAGGAATGGAGAGATAGAGACATTACTCTTAAGAAAATTAATTGTGATGATGTTGAACAATATGCTAGGTTACATGAATATAGATTAGAATTATTGAAGACCAATCCTGGAACCATAGTGACATTCATGAATGAGTAGGTGAGTTTGAGGGAATTTACATATGTTTTGAAACTTTGAACGAGGCATTCTTGAATAGATGCAAACCACTTATATGTTTAGATGGTTATTGGCTAAAAGGTGACTATAAAGTTAACTCCTTTCATCTATAGGGATAGATCCAAATGATTTCATCTTCCCTATAACTTATGTTGTTATACAAGAAAATGAAAAGGTTAATATCTAGAAATGGTTCCTTGAACAACTTCAAGAAGACTTACATCTATTCAACAGTCATAATTGGACCTTCGTGTCTAACAGACAAAAGATAATAATCGAACCTTTTATATTCATTCAATTGTTAAACTTTATCTATTCTAAATATCTATTATAATTTATTGATACTAACAAAATTATATATGTGTGTCACAGTCCGATGAAAGTGATTAAAGAAATTTTTCCTCACTCAAAACACAAAATGTGTGCGAGACATCTGTATAACAACTGTAAGACCAGTTGGGAGGAAAAGAGTTTAAAGATCTCCTATGGAACATAACCAGAGCCACATATAGCTCAAAGATAAAGCATTAATTGATGGAGAGACCTTATGAGAACTAGAGTAAAGCTTGCTTCTCACTAGATCCCAAATGTGATATTCTTCTTAATAATATTTGTGAATGCTTTAACAAGTATATTTGGAGGCAAGAAAGAAGTCAATTATAACAATGTTGGAAATGATAAGGAATTAATTAATGAAAAGGCTATTAAAGAAAAGGGAGAATATGAAGAAGTTTCAAAGTAAAGGCGTTAGAATATTTCCAAAGATTAAAAAAAAAAGTTGAATAAATTAAGGAGTTGCCTACTTATTACTTTTCAACTTTTAATGGAAGTCTAATAGTGCAAGTTTGAGAAAGAGGAGACCAGTTTGTAGTTGTTATGACAACAAAGACTTACACTTGTAGGAGGTGGCAATTGATGAGGATTTCTTGTGCTTATGTCATACCATGTATCTATGATAATAATGAAGACCTTGAGATGCATGTTGATGATTGCTACATAGTTGAAAGATTCATGTAAGTTTACAACCATAATATATGCTCTATCAAAGTCCAAGCCTTATGGCCTAAAAATAGTTGTATAGTGCAATTGTTTGTCCTTCCATGTTTGAGAAGAAAAAAAGGAGGAGTTTGAAGAATTGAAATTGCAAATGTAAAAAAGTTGAAGAGAAATGGATTGATTTCCATAAAGTGCAATATTTGTAGTAGGATTAGGCATAATAAATGTTTCACGGTTCAACAATTAAGGTATATAATTGTGTCTAAATAAAGCTAGTTTTATATTATGTTATATAGATAATGAATAATCTAACAATATGTTATTTACAAGCCAATCAACCATCAACATCTTAACAAACTTCAAATGCTTAATCATTAGCTCTAACCACTTCACAAACAACACTTAAATCTACCATATCACAATCTACGTATGGACCATATCTTCATCTCATTCTGCCATTCTAAAATGGATGATGGATGTAAGTATTTTAGTATTTTTCATTGCTTTCATTTTGCTTGATTTTCCTTGCAGTGGAGTAGCCAAACCATTTAAATGCCAATGACACAATGCAGTCAATCAATTCCAATAAGAGTTGAAAGCGTTAGAAGCAACGACATTTAGAATAGTCAGGGCCCAAACAATATAACTATTAGCACTCAACCAATAACATCTTTTGATACAAGGTTGAATAGTGGTGGTAGAGGCAGAGGAGAAGTAGTGTAATCCAAGTACAAGCAATCATTGAAGAAAAGAAGCAGTTAAGTGAATAACCATTCAATTTTTGGTTTTTGTTTTGAAGTTTGGGTTTTTCATTGATATTGATAACTAGTGTTTCTCCAATCATTCTTTTTTGTTTTATCTGATTATTTTAGGGTTTTAGATATTTTGCGTTTCCTCTTATTATACTAAAGCTCTAGATTTTGGTTTGGCAAGTAGACAGTGACATAAGTATATATAATTTATATTGATATATTTGATAAAAATTAAGAATTATAAAGAATATTTCAATTCTAAATTGTGTCCAATAATGCCTTTTTTGTTAATTTATTTTAATTTCATAATGTAATTTATCTAAAAAGATAATATATTAAATATTATTTTAAGTTGACATTCAATATTTAATTATATATATAAGTTGCTTTCATTTAATAAAATAGTGCATATGGGAAAAGAAATAAAAAAAAAAAAAAAGCTACAAATTTCTTCTAACTTATCTACTTCAAACAACTCACAACTTACAAAAAAGAAAAAAAAAATCTCTCTAATCTCTCCTACCCTTTCTTTATTTCATGTCATACTCAATCACGCTCTTATCTACTAGAGAGAGAAATAAATAATAGAACACTCACTGCTACAATAGTTATACCCCAAACGATAGCTTTTTCCCATTACTTGGCTATTCTCCTTAGTTTACTTTCTCTTTTCTTCTTCTTTAATCTTTCAACATTTTTCAATAGTCCATATATCATATTTCTTGGTCACTCATATATCTTTAGATCAGTACATACAAAGGAACATCATCTTCATCTTTCTGTCTATATGAATAAAAATATAAAGATGGTTAGCAATGGTGAACAAATATTTAAACAAAACAATGACTACAAAATGCAACTTACCTAAGGTCATTGATTCAAAAAGAAATCACGACTTGAGTTCTCTTCTGTCCAAGATAATAGAGCTTGTTCTCCACATTTGTTGGTGAGGCAACTAGACACTTTACCATACATTTGAGACATTTTCTGCCAAATTTTGAAAGATGGAAAAGAGGAAATAGAAAAATAGAAAGGTTAGCTTTCTTTTTTTGATTTAGAGGTTTTTAATAGGGTGAGTACGATTTGATCTAATTCGAGGATTTGAAAATTTTCAAAATTAGACTGAAATTTCAAAAGATTTTAAGAATAGAGATTTGGTGTCATCCCAAATTTTTGATTCAGTTTGGTTTAGTTTGCTATAAATTCAAGATAGTTCAATTTGATTTTTTTTGTTCTTTTAGGACAGTTAGGTTTGGTTTGGTATTGACTCTGATATGCAATTATTTTAATTATTAAAAATTAAACTTTATATTTTTATCTTTATGATTCAAAATAAAATAAATTTTATATTTTTCACTTTTAATCACTCAAAACTAAAATAAATAAGTGATAGTTTAATAGACTATAATTAATAACTTACATATTAAATGTTAAATTAAAATTTTTTTAATGTTTACTACTAATTTATAATTAATATAATTTTAATTATTAATAATATACACTAATTGAGTGAGTCAATTAGTAAATCTAATAATATATATATATATATGCGCGCGCGTGCCCGCGCATGTGTGTAACTACGGTTTGGATATTTTCAGTAAGGGATAGTTATAATATATTCAATCTGGTTCTCGATGTGGATGATATAAAATCTCCAATACAATTCCGTTTAAAAAAATGGTATAGTTTGGTTTGAACATTTTACTATTTACATTGAGATTTTTTATTTTAATTTGATCTAATTTAATTATTTAATTCAATTTGAAAATTTTCTAATCTTAAGCTTATTCTTATTTTTTAATATTGAGAGAATATGAGAGGGAGAATAAGAAGAGAAAGAGAAATGAGCGAGGATATTGGATGGTCTAATTAAAAAAAAGATTTTATGTGATTAATTGACATTGTGAGACCCCAAAGTGCATTAATGACATCTATGAAAATTATCCAAATTTTATCAAAACGTGATTTCATTTTCAATTATTGTGGTTTTTTTAAAGTCAAATTGAATTAGAATCACCTTATCGAGGGAAATTCTAATAAATTTTCAAAGTTGGGTAAGCAATTGACAATGAGACATTTCTACTCACAAATCAATCATTCCCATTAACCTTTTTGTCGATCTGACAGTTAACCCTAATCTCTGTTTTAGGGTTACCGTTGAAAATAGAGAAATATGCAGTCGGAATGCGGCGGATGCGGAGGGGAGACAAGATGGGTCCTCCACAACGTGCGGCACAGAGCAGCATACCGACGGCTTTGCACGAATTGCATCCTAAAGAGCCACCAGGGTATGTTCTGCCCATTCTGCTTGGAAGTTTACGAGGAGTGCGTTCTTCCTCCTCAAGAGCGCCTCATGTGCCTAAAATGCCCTTCTATCTCTCATCTCTCCTGCGTTCCCTGCTCCCACCCTCACTCCCCTCCTTCGTTTCTCTGCCCCGCTTGCTCTTCCTCCTCCTCTCCTAATTTCTCCTTCTTTAACCTCGACAATATTAACAACAACAAGATCGATAAAGGCTCCGCGAAGGCACTTGTAGCTGCTGCCAAAATTGCGGCAGTCTCCATGACGAAAGCAGCTGCTGTGGCCAGGATTGAAGCGGAGAGGAGAGTGAAGGAGGCTACCCTCGCTAAGAAGAGAGCCAGAGAAGCTTTGGAAACACTCGCCTGCTTGACCGCCAAGCACAAGGACTCCAAGGAGGCACACCATCCTAATAAGCTTACTACTAATAACAAGAAGCGCATTCAGGCTGACGGAATCATTTCTAAGCGCCCATCAACACAACAAGAGAAGCCCAATAGTGGGGTGCATTCACTTTCTCCTCCTGCCCGTTAATGCTGCTGCAACACACCTCAAACGCCATTGACTTATCTTTGGTAATCTCTTCCTTGTATCTGTTGCTGTTGTTGTTCTTCCTCTTCTTCTTAAAGGTCTCTTTTTTCTTTTTTTTTTTTCTTAGGTACGTGCATAGTCCTGTAAAGATGATAGGATGTTCCCCTTGTTACTGTCTAATGAAGCTGTATTTTCTCAAGCTATTTCTTTCATTTTACTTCCTGTTTTACGTTCTTTATCATCTCAATTTCCCTTCAGTAATCTGTTGCTGTGTTTACCTTACTGAAATTCTACCCTTTTTTTTTGTTTTATTTTTTCCGTCACATCTGTGATCTAACTCATAACAATCAGTTTTGTCCAAGAATTCCAGAGGTCTTTTATCTTCTTTATCTGGTTGAACTAAAAGTAAATAAACCTCACTATCAAAGTGGACAAGATGTGAACCATTGAATTCAAATTCAATAATTAAGATTTATTTTCAACAAGTAACAATCTACTCTTTAAAAGTTTTAAATTTTATTTTTTATAAAATCTAAACATATAATCTGGAATAAATTGTGTAGATGATGTAAACATGACGAGTCATGTTATCCAAACATGAGAGGATCCAAATTCCAAATACTAATAATCATTCATTGAATGCAGCAACATCTTTTTTATGAATTCCCAATTCATCTTAATGTTGTAGAATTGGAACTTGTACATGTTGTTTTTCTAGCATTTTCTCATATTGTGAGCATGTGTTCATCAGATTCTGGACTAGAACTTTGCATGATCAACCTTCAAATGTATCTGAGGAATTCATATATTGATATATTTTACTCAAAATGGTTCTTGGAAAACTCCTCTTACTCAATGGCTTCAAATGAGCTGAAATTCTATTTAGAAAATTCTTCTTGGGTATGTATTAACAAGGGAAGAACAAATAAGAGTAAGACAAAAGTTTCTAGTGGAAATAGAGTCAATGTTGTCATGATACATAATGTTGCAATGCCTTGTCATTTACTCTCTAGTAGTTCAGACCATGGTGAGGTCGATTAGAGTTGAGTTCAAATGATAGTGTACATGAAAGATCATTTGTGTAGTGATGTTACATTAGATTTATGAGCAAAATCAGTGCGGAATTTATATAGTTACCTTTTACAGCTGGTAGTAGATAGGACTTTATTCCATAAAGTGGCAACTTTGATATTAAATATTTCAACTGGTTCAAGAAAATAAAAGGGTACTTTGTGGGGAGTAATTATAGCTTCCCATATTTCTTTATTGGGTCCAGATCACCTCTGGTCTATCCAGTTGTATCAAGTGTAGAATTACATTCCTGACATCTCAACAAGATCACAGTAAACACTAAATTGTAATCCGATTGTTTCTGTTTCTCTAGGAATCTATTCTGCCTTTATGTATTATGCATGACGTTCATCCTTTTTTGTTCTCACAAACCCTTCTTGGCCTTCATCCAGTATGTATATGGTTGGACTTTATCAAAATTCCTAGTACATCTCTGGGCAATTTGCTTTTCATAATCAGGAATGAGGTTTCCTTCATCAAAATTTAGTATTTTTTTTGCTTATTATTTTATGTTATCTATTATTTATGTCATTGACATCTAATATCTTGTTTTCCTTCTCAAAAAGATTGTATGCATTTTGATGCTCATTTTTAACTATTACTGCCATGTAATTTTCTCTAATAGTGTGTAATTATTATAATGCATCTGAAAAGTGAAGTCAATATCTTTTTCATCAAAGGTTCGTGTGCTTTTAGGAGACAAATGAGTATTCAAAACATAATAAAACTGTAACATAGGCCATTTCTTTTTTCTCTCAAGGATGATTAGTTGAGAAAGTAAATTTTGATGTCGGAGATAAACATAGATTCCCACAATCAATGAATTATAAATGAAGATATTTGTTTTGTGATTGATTATTTTTCATTTTTGTTTAATAAATGTCTATCCACAAATTCTTGGTAATGTTCCAATAGGTGTCTTGTTGTATGAGGTAATAATAATAACTGAAAAAAATGCATGGGAGCAAAGTATGATAAGAGAATTTGCTGGAAATAATTTGGTGCAAAACCAAATGGAGAATAAGTTACAAAACGAATAGGTAGGGTGGCAATGAAAGCCCATCTTCTCATAACTAGGAGGATTATTCCACAAAAAAACTGGATTATTCTGTTTCAAGTTGTTGCCTTAATAAAGGGTTTCATAGACATAGGAAGTGAGGAAAATCAGTGGTTACAACCACTGGATTCCTTGGAGAAATGGGACAACCGTGAAGTTTAGAACCCATCTTGTCTGTTAATGTATGGTAACCCTTCCATTTTACTCTCTGGTTAGTATTGGCACCTGGGCCTTGGTTTCCATACTCCACATAATACAAGGTATGATTGTATGGGTTGCCAGTCCATTCTAGCCAACCAGCCGGATGAATAAAGTTTCCAATTTGAGATTCCATGATAACAGTTCTACATTATTGCCTCCAAGGCCTTGCCAGGTAGCAACTTTTGCTCTGGCACAATACTCCAATTTTGGACAACCAAACTAGTGGATCACACTTGTCAGCTTGCTCATGAGCTGTCATTGGGTTTTTTTTTTTTTTTTACCAGGATTGAGCTTTCTAACAATGGTAAAAGAGTTTTGGATGATGGCAGTAGCATCACCAAAGATGAAATCAACAGTTCTGGAAATGACACAGTTGCTGCAGAATTGGCGATGAGCTTGTTGATACAATGTACCCTGGTAATCATCCATTCTGTAGTTATACAAGGCTGCCCTATCTGACTGAATGAAAAGGGCTGTTGCCTCCTGTCCTGTTGCACCTGCTGTGTTGTGAAATCCCATTGACTTGGCTATAAACCTCTCTCCTATGGCTGCTGTGAGATCAAACTAGCTCACTATTGCCTTACAAATTCCGACTGGTTAGAGTTTGAAGAAAGTCAAACTTACAAAATGTAACCGTCTTTGTTGCTTTTATGGCCACTGATTATTGTCCTCCGAGGACCACTACATGAACACGTTTACTTGATCTTTTGTAATCTTGATGTAGTCATGATAAAGTCCAACTTTTACATAAACAAATCTTCCTGCAATGTTCTTAGGGTATGCAACAAGAGTGGCGGTGATGGTTTTATATTTGGCCGGCACCATCCTAAGTGCACTGGCATTTAGGCTTGATGTTTGGCATTGTTTTGGCTTGCCAATAGATTCCGGTCCCCAGGGTTAATTTGCACTGACGCGGTTACTCAACTATGAACGGAATCTTCCAACGGTCATATATGTAATTTTCTCATTAATATAGTTATTAAACTTTAATTAGCATTTTAAGGAGGTTTTTAAATTGATTTTCCGGTGGAACAGATGATGTGGCGCCTGTGACTATAAATCTATTTGTACCAACTCATAAAAGTGGGCCTGACGCTGCCATGTCCCGTGGGACCCACTTCACCCATTTTTTTTCCCCTCACGCGCCCCTGTTTTCCCGTTCTGATCTCATTCTATTTTCTAAACACCACTACTGCATCTCTCTGTCCTCTCTGAGTCTCAAAATCCTCCAACACTGCAGATCAGGTGAGCTTTTTAAAGCTCTTCACCTTCTCAACTCCTTAGACTGCACACACTATCTAACAAGCCATTCATTTACGCTTCTCTCTTACAAACTTGCACTAAGTTTGCATCTTTCAACCACGGCCTCCGACTCCATGCCTACTCACGCAGGTCTGGTCTTGAAACCAATAGATTCGTCGACAATAGGTTGCTTGCTCTTTATTTCAAATTGGGTTCTAATTTTCTTGAGACAAGAAGATTTTTTTATGGCCTTTATTATAGAGATGTCATTTCTTGGACTAGTATGATTGCAGGTTATATTAGAGTGGAAAAACCCAAGGATGCGCTTCATTTGTTCTTTAAAATGTTGTGTTTTGGTGTTGAGCCACAGATGCCTTCACTTTGTCTGTCAAGGCAAGTTCGAATCTTTATGACCTGAGGCTTGGTAAATGCTTTCAGGGGATCGTCATGGTTCGTGGATTCAACTCCAATTGTATTATTGTTAGTAGTTTGATTGATATGTATGGATGGAATAATGATATGTATTTGTTGGATGATGCTGTCGGATGTTTGATGAGTTGCTTGAACCAGATATTATTTGTTGGCCTTCTGTTATTCCTGCGTTTACTAGGAATCATATGTATGACAATGATTTGGGATTGTTTTATTTGATGCAGAGAAAAGTTGGGCTGGCACTAGATGGGTTCACATTTGGGACTGTGTTGACTGCATGTGGTAATTTAGGAAGGTTGAAGCAAGGTAAGGAAGTGCATGCTAAGATCCTTACTTCTGCATATAGTGGAAATGTGGTTGTTGAGAGTAGTCTTGTTGATATGTATGGAAATGTGGGATGGTTGATGAATCTTAACACGTTTTTAGTAGAATGAGTGTCAAAAATTCAGTTTCTTGGCCTGCATTGCTTATGGTGTATTGTCAAAATGGGGATTTTGAATATGTTATTAGGATTTTTAGGAAAATGGAAGTGGCTGATCTTTACAGTTTTGGAACTGTTCTTCGCGCTTGTGCTGCCTTGGTTGCAATAAGGCAATTGAAAATTTTCTCACGATGAGAAAATTGGATGCGTGAGAAAAGAGAATGAGAAGAGAAGAGGAAAATTGGGTGCAGTGGGTCCCACTGTGATGTGGCAGTGTGGGATCCACTTTTTTGAGTTGGCGACAATGGATTCAGTCATAGCTGCCACGTCATTTGGTTCACCAAAAAATTAATTTTAAAACCTCCTTGAAATACTAATTAAAGTTTAATGACTATACTAATAAAAAAAATTATGTATATGATGGTCATAGACTTCGGACTATGGTTCAGTAACTGTTTGTGCAAATTACCCGACATCCATGTAGGAAACCTGTCACTATTGGTATAAGCTTCAACAAGTTGTCTGAGAAGTTGTGTTTGGATTATTGATGATTAATGGGATACGGAAGGCAATTAAGATATCTGAAATATAAGAAACTCTGGACAAAGCATTGCTTGTTAGCTCAGTAGCATTAAGAAGAGAATCTGACTTTGGCTGGTGAAGATGAGTGTCGTTAGGGCCATGGAAGTATGATTGTTGGTATGATAAATGACAGCTGCTTAACCAGTTCTTGATTTTAGCCTCGCTGTCTTTGACAGTTTGGAAGCTGCAATTCTCCACATTTGAGATGGAGGTTTGAAGATCATCAATGGCAAATTGCAATGCAACAACTCCTTGCAGTAATGCATGGCCATCTTTTCGGTGGAATTTGTAGTGTCCTTTTCAACACTTTCAACCTTCTGATTGAAGGCGGCTATGATGAAATCTGAAGGGTGGCACTTTGAATGTGATTGTTGGCAATGCTATCAACACAATGGTGCTTGTAATAAGTTTGGTTGCAGACCTTCGAAGCTGTAGAAAAGTGGATTTTATTGACATCACTAACAGAGCTGCCTCCTTTATTGCCTATAGGTGGAATGAATACACCTACGATAAGGACAATGGAGGTTACACCCGCTTTCCATGTTGATTTGTTGTTTGTTTATTGATAAAACGAGAAATGGTAGATAATGAGAGATTAAAATGTTTTTTTTTTTTTTCTTTAAGACATTAATTAATGGGTTGCTATCAATAAATAAATAAATAATTAAACCCCATGATCTGACAGGAGGATATGGACTCAAATGCTTCATCATCTAAGGTCTGAAATTAAGCATCATTTTAGTTATAAATTGGCGAATGGAAAATTATGCTCTTTCTGGTTTGATCTGTAGTATCAAGGTAAATCTATTCTTGATCAATTCCCTCTTAAGTTAATATTAATGATGCTCAAGTACCTAAAACAGCAAGAGTTGCAGATATCTGGACGGTGGACTTCTCCTGAAGCCATTGATACTGCAATATTAGACCGTCTTTGTCAGCAGATTTCGGGTCATTTTTTGTCTATTTGAAAATGAAATGGATTCTTTTAGTTGGTTTTGGAGGAAAGGTAAGCTTTCTTTTCAAAATCATATTATTAACAAATTAATTACATTGCTTAAATATTTTAATAATGTAGTAACATTAATCATCAAAATATATTTTATAAACTTGTGCAGCATTTCTATTATATAATATTACATGAACATATAATAACTTAGTAAAAAAAAATTTTTTGTGATTTTGATAATTTATAATTAGTTATTTAATAGTTTTTGTACTATATATATATAGCCTGCTACCTAGCTATGTGGAGGTGATCCTCCAAGGGCAGCTTCTTAGAGGGACTATGGCCTTATAGGCCAAGGAAGTTAGAGGTAATAACAGGTATATAGACACACGCGTGGATAAATCCATATTTTCTCATTACACCACATAAACTGCGTCCACAGGAAAGGATGCCTGTTTTAGACACCAACTTGAATAATTGTTGGACCATAATATGATTACTGTCTGTCTTGTAATCTGTTTTACTGTTGTAATCAAATAAGATATTTGTCTGATAATATCTTGTGACAATAATAATAAGAAGAAAAAGAATCAATCTGTTGCTGTTGGTGTTGGTGTCGGGGTGTGGATATATACCAGCACGGTGTTTAGATGCTCAAAACATGGACTCACTTCACCTCCTTCAAATCTCCCCCACCACTCGCTCTTCACTTTTTCAAACCCTCGATAAATGCTCAACCATGGCTGAGCTCCGCCAATATCATTCCCAGATCGTCCGACTTGGCATGTCCTCTGATAAACACCTTATGGCCCGCCTTCTCACCTTCTGTGCCTTTTCCGATGACTGCGGTTTAGTTTACGCCTCCAAGCTGTTTGGCACAATTTCTCACCCAGATGCATTCCTTTACAATACTTTCATTACTCGCCCACTAACTCCATTCTTCTCTACTCTCACATGTTGCACCACTCCATTATGCCCAATCACTTCACTTTCCCTTCTGTTATACAAGCTGCTAGTCTCCATAATCATGATGTTCATCAAGGGAAACAAATCCATGCCCATGTTTTGAAATTCGGCTTGGGAGCCCATGACATTTCTTTAAACAATTTGATTTATATGTATATCAAATTTCAGGCCCTAGAGGAAGCCAGGACTGTCTTGGATAGCATGCCTCACCAAAACTTTGTATCCTGGACTACTTTGATTTCTGGGTATTCTCGTTGGGGTTTCATTGATGATGCTTTTGCAGTTTTTCAGTTGATGCCTCAAAGGAATTATGCTTCTTGGAATGCCATGATTGTTGCATATGTGCACAACAACAAGGTTCATGAAGCGTTTGCTTTGTTTGATAGGATGAGAAAAGAGGGGGTGGTGTTGGATAAGTATTTGGCAGCTAGCATGTTGTCCGCTTGTGCAGGATTAATTGCTATAGAGCAAGGCAAGTGGTTACATGCTTACATTGACAAGAATGGAATTGAAATGGACACCAAACTCGCAACTTCTGTCATTGACATGTATTGCAAATGTGGTAGCTTGGAGAAGGCATTTGATGTTTTCAACACCCTGCTTCACGAGAAGATTTCTTCTTGGAATAGCATAATTGGAGGGCTGGCGATATATGGTAAAGGAGAGGCTGCCATTGAGCTATTCAGAGAGATGGAGAGAACGACAGTAGCACCTGATAACATTACTTTTGTGAATCTCCTCACTGCATGTGCTCATCCTGGTCTAGTTGGGGAGGGGCGTTATTACTTTTCTTTCATGACTCAAGCTCATGGAATTGAGTCCAGTACAGAGCATTTGGACGCATGGTTGACTTACTTGGTAGAGCTCGAATGTTGGAGGAAGCAATAAAGCTTGTTCATGAGATGCCTATGAGCCCTGATGTGACTGTACTAGGCGCTCTGATTGCAGCTTGCAAGAAACACAGAAATATTGAGTTAGGAGAGGAAATAGGAAAAAGAGTAATTGAACTTGAACCTCACAATAGTGGGCGTTATGTGTTACTGGCTAACTTATATGCCGATGTTGGCAGGTGGGATGATCTTGCTAACGTGAGGAACTTGATGAATGGTAGGGAAGTAAAGAAGACTCCAGGCATTTCCATGATTGAGTTAGAAAGCACAGTGAATGAGTTTAGTGCTGGTGGATGGAGTCCTCCACAATCTAAAGAAATATATGCTGAAATTGATGAGATACTGGAACGCATAAAATCTGTCGGCTATGTGCCCGACACGAATGAAGTGCCGCATGACCTTGATGAGGAAGTCAAGGAGAATGTGTTGTACTACCATAGCGAGAAGCTTGCCATTGCATTTGGATTGCTGAAGAGTAAACCTGGGGAGACTCTTCCTATCTCAAAAAATTTGCGCATCTGTAAAGACTGTCATCAAGCAAGCAAACTTATCTCAAATGTGTTTGATCGAGACATAATAATAAGAGATAGACATCGATTTCACCATTTTAAAGAGGGTGAGTGTTCTTGTAAGGATTACTGGTGAAAATTGGTGGCGAGGGACCGCACATGTCGGTTTTAATGGCCTTCTTGTTAATAATGTATATTCCAATTTCTGCAATGTAAAAATGTAACTAAGGACTTGGACAATGCCAGAGCTTTATGCATACTAAGGTAGATGAAATCATTTTATGTTAGCATTTGAAGATTTTGGAATGGAAACTGGAAAGATGGTGACATTTGTTGGCAATTGACTGAAGCTGGATGGTAACTCTCATTTGTTCAAGGATCAACTCTTGTGATACATAAAGTGATTGTTATAGGGAGGAGGGGAATTTATGTGAATGGGGTACCGAGTCAGATTCACTCATTGGGCAAACTCAGTATGCATAGCGATTCCAGTTCATGAGGGCCAAATTATCTTTAATAAACGGAATGAAACAATAAATAAAAAGGTCTTTCTTTTTTATATATGAATTAGAAGAAAAATACGTGGCTGAAGGAGTTGGACTCGAGGTTGTTTTTGGACATATGTTTTATTTTTGAGATGCATATGCCATTTGCAATTAATATTTATTTACTCCTGAAAAATTAAAAGAATTAAAAAAAAAAACTTAGGTTTTAGCATTGAAGAGAAAAACTAGGGGTCGAGTTGATACGACTCGCGATTCCAACACAGCCGATCCATTGTCTCGTTGCTTCACACTCACCAAATTCGTTTCTTTCTCTATTTTCCCTCCAATCTTGCCCTAGCAAATTTCTCCCCCCGAATTTGGAGAAATCCCCAAGAAGACTGAACCTTCGAATCGAAAAGCCAATATTTAGTATTTTTGGGCGTTGAATTCAATTCAATTCTCACGACGCCTCCTCAGGACTGAACCTTCCAAATGTCTGTAATGTCTGATCTTCAATTCTCACGACGCCTCCTCACGAAGAAATTCAATTCAATTCTCAAGACTGAACCTTCCAAATGTCTGTAATGTTAGTGTAAGTATCAATTTCTTCTCTATTCTACATTGTTGTGTAGCAGCATTAGATTTACCTATGAAAATCAATTCAATGAAGTAAATACTGAATTTTTATATATGATATTAATGCAAGAATTAGGGATTTTTTACCACCCTTTAATGCCATCATTATCACATTAAAAGAAAAACTTTGACTGATTACACCAAAACCTGAATGGTTGAATTGATGGCCCCACTTCGTTCCTCTGCGATTGTTGATCCGGGATGGGAGCATGGCGTCCCTCAAGATGACAGGAAGAAGAAGGTCAAATGCAACTATTGTGGAAAGGTGGTTAGTGGTGGGATATATAGGTTAAAGCAACACTTAGCTCGAGTGTCCGGAGAAGTCACTTATTGTGATAAGGCTCCAGAGGAAGTGTATCTCAGAATGAAGAAAAATTTGGATGGAAGTCGCTCCAGTAAGAAAGCGAAGCAATCTCAAGATGATGGACAGACTTATTTGACTTTTCAATATGAGGATGAAGAAGAACATGTTGGCTTTAAAAGCAAAGGCAAACAATCGATTGGTGATGGGAATTCAGTGGTCAATTTCACACCAGTACGTTCACTAGGATATGTTGACCCTGGGTGGGAACATGGTGTTGCTCAGGATGAGAGGAAGAAAAAGGTCAAGTGTAATTATTGTGATAAAGTAGTTAGTGGAGGTATTAACCGATTCAAACAACATCTAGCCAGAATTCCTGGAGAAGTAGCACCTTGTAAAAATGCTCCTGAGGAAGTATACCTTAGAATAAAAGAAAATATGAAATGGCACCGTACTGGCAGAAGACAAAGACAGCCTGATACCAAAGACTGTGTCTGCTTCATTTAAACAGTCCGACAATGAAGATGAAGAAGACGACCATGAACGAGATACCCTGCTTCATAAGAGCAAGGAAAGGATGGTAATTAGTGATAAAAGATTAGGCAGTGATTTGAGAATGACTTACAAGGGGATGACATCTGGTAATGGTTCAGAGCCATTGTTTAAAAAATCAAGATTGGACTCTGTCTTTCTGAATGCACCAAATAGTCTGACACAGCCATCTTCTAAACAGATAAAGATGAAAACTACGTCCTGTAGAAAATCTCGCAAGGAAGTAATCTCTGCAATTTGCAAATTTTTTTACCATGCAGGAGTTCCATTGCAGGCATCAAATTCTCTGTACTTCCATAAGATGCTGGAGTTGGTTGGTCAATATGGACAGGGCTTTGTTGGTCCTCAGAGCCATGCGATATCTGGTCGCTTCCTACAGGAGGAAATTGCTGCAATTAAAGACTACCTGTTTGAGTATAAGGCATCCTGGGCAATCACTGGTTGTTCTATAATGGCTGATAGTTGGATAGATGTCGAGGGTCGGACATTGATCAATATTTTAGTTTCTTGCCCCCATGGTGTGTACTTTTTTGCCTCAGTTGATGCTAGTGATATGCTAGAAGATGCATTAAGTCTGTTTAAGTTATTGGATAAAGTGGTGGAAGAGATGGGTGAGGAAAATGTACTGCAGGTAGCAGCCAATTCTGTCTCAAGTTGTTCTCCGTTCTTAGACGTGATATAATCATGTCTAAACTTGTATTTTCCCTGCTTTTTTGTCTCTTATTGTAGGTAATCACTGAGAATACTCCCAGTTATAAGGCTGCTGGAAAGATGCTTCAAGAGAAGAGAAGCAATTTATTTTGGACACCATGTGCCACCTATTGTATTGATCAAATGCTTGAAGATTTTCTGAAGATCAAATGTGTAGGAGAGTGTATGGTGAAAGGTCAAAAGATTACAAAACTTATTTACAACTGCATTTGGTTGCTAAATCTTATGAAAGAATTTACCCAAGGGCAGGAGCTTCTAAGGCCAGCCGCTACTAGATTTGCCTCTAGCTTTGCAACTTTACAAAGCTTGCTGGATCATAGGACTAGTCTAAGAAGAATGTTTCAATCTAGCAAATGGTCTTGTTCTAGGTTCTCCAAATCAGACAAGGGAAAAGAGGTAGAAAAGATTGTAGCAAATGCTACATTTTGGAAGAAGGTGCAGTATGTGAGTAGATCAGTATATCCAATAATGCAAGTGCTTCAAAAGGTTGATAGTGGTGAAAGCTCTTCAATGCCATATGTATACAATGACATGTGTAGAGCAAAGCTTGCAATCAAATCCATTCTTGGAGATGATGCACATAAATATGGACCTTTCTGGAGTGTGCTAGACAATCACTGGAACTCCTGGTTGCACCGCCCCTTATACATGGCTGCTTACTTCTTGAATCCATCATACAGATATCGTTCTGATTTTCTGGGTGTAGGAGGTGTAATAATGATTCATTGATTTCCTATATATACATGCATATGTATTTCTGATTAAATGGTCATATCTAACTGTAGCATTCAGAGGTGATGCGTGGACTAAATGACTGCATCCATCAGCTGGAGCGTGATAACATGAGAAAGATTTCTGCTTCCAAGCAGGTAAGGACTTTGAGGGTGGACTTGATGCACTTATTGGATAACTAGATGTTTTTCTTTTGAACAATGCTCTCGCATAATTTTTCAGATATCTGATTACAATTCTGCAAAAGGTGATTTTGGAACAGAATTGGCAATTAGCACAAGAACTGAGCTTGACCCAGGTAACATATTAAACTGGGATGCTGGAATTTCAGTCATTGAGAAAGTTAAGAGAATAGTTATGCGATTCTGTCTTACAATGAAGTTATGAATTGTAATTGTTGGAACCATTATTAATATCAGTGCATTACTTTTTGATGTACCAAAAAAAATCAGCTGCATGGTGGCAACAACATGGGATAAGCTGCTTAGAGCTGCAACGAATAGCTGTCCGTGTACAAAGTCAGACATGCTTTTCTTCTGGGTGTGAACATTCATGGAGGATATATGATCAGATCCATGGCCAGAGGCAGGATCGCTTTGCTCAGAAACGATTAGATGACCTAATGTTTGTTCACTACAACTTGCGACTTCGGGAATGCCAATTAAAGAAAAAGTCGAGGTCCAGCAGCTCATTGTCCCTTGACAGTTTGTTGGTAGAGCGCTTACTAAATGACTGGATTGTGGAAGCAGAGAAGAATTCCTTTCTAGAGGATGAGGTATTTTTTAATCCCTCACATGGAATTAAATAACGGTCATTATGTAACGTAACAGCCACTGCATAGCAGTATTTTTATCCCCCCTTATTGTTAGGGACGTTATTTAACAGCTGCAAATTTTCTATAACCCATAACGGTAACTGCTGTTATGTAACGGTAACGGCCATTACATAACAGAGCAGGTTTTCTTTTTTTTTTTTTTTTAATTTTTCTTCTTGTCCTTTTTTATTTCTTCTTCTTCCATTTCGCTTATGCCAAATCAAAACTTAAACAACTTACCTTTCAAAAATTCTTCATAGATTAATTCAAAAAACTCAAAAAAATTAAAGAACAGCATTTTTGCTTATTAGTTATTGTAAGTCATAGTTTTAGTGACTTATAAGAATATTTCTTAATTGGCAACATCTTGCAATTTTTTGTGTAAAAATTGCATAGCAGTTTGCCGTTATTGTTACGTTATGGTCGCGATACCCTCTTATTGTTACACATGACAGCAACTGCAATTGAAATCCATGATCCCTCATTCTTTACACCCATCATGGGCTCCTATGATGCGTGTGAATGATAGCAAGAACTTGTACTTCTCATTATTTTTACTTAAAGCTTTGAATGGACATTAGTTGGCTTGTCTTTTTAAACTGTATTTTTTAAATTATCTTACAATTTGAATTTAGTTTTTGGCAGACTGCCTGAATATATCAAGTTTCACAGATTTTCAGTATAATTGGAGACTCTGTTACTCCAATTAAAAAGAGAAATGTAGCTTAAATGCTGAGCAAAATGGTTGATTTTGACAAATTGTGACATGAATTCCTGTTTGCTCTTTTTTAGGAAATGCTGTACAATGAGAATGAAGGAACATTTGAAGACAGATGTGAGGATGATTTGATCGATTATCATGATGGAATTGTAGAGCCTCAGAAAGGAACTCTGGAGCTAGTAACTATGGCTCATGTTGAAGCCCTGGATGTTCATCCTACTAATGCTGGTGGTACCTCAGATGATGATGAGGAAGATGAGAACAACTTTTTTTTATCATAATTTGAGTGTTTAAATATGACTGACATGATATGGAAAGGAAAAAATTTTAAAAATGAGAAATTTATTTGCTTCAGTGGTGGAAGTTGATTGGTAAATTTACTTAAAATGGTGTGAAATTTTGGTGCATGTTTTTGTTTCTCCCTTCAATTCATTATCAATCTATTTGGGAGAGATACTATTGGAAACTTGGAGCATGAATTCGGTATTATGAGTTTAAGAATCAAAGAGAGCTCCAATCTAAAAACAAACTTATTATATATGGTATGTTGTTCATTGTGTTAAATAAATATGTAAATTCAAAGTCATTGAATTTGTAGGAATGGTACGTATGTGTCTGTATTCGTTAAGAATATCTTTTAACTACAAGTTTACAAAGCTATCAAAATATTATTGTGAGAAGGTTGACATGGAAATCTGAATGTAGATATTCGCTCACTTAGGATTAGGGTTTAGGCTTAAACCCTAAACCCTAAAAAAAAAAATCAAAACGTCATAAATTAGCAAAACGAAGCTGAACTGAAGAGAGCTGACGTGTCCAATCCTCTTCTTGCTATAGATACGCTGTTTGTAACCCATACAGAACAAGATTCCTAACAAATCTTTTTTTTTTTTTGAGAATAGATTCCTAAAAAATGTGCTTCCTTTTGCCGCGTCTCAAAAAAACTTTCGTAACAGAATTCTGTGGGGGTATTGGGAGCTTTAATCTCCACAAGGTTTGTATCATCGTAATGGTCCTTTTCCTTCTATGCCTTCTCAGTTAGCATCTATTAACTCTTATTCGCATTCTCTCTTCGTCATTAACGCGTCATTCCAGATCCATTTTAATTAGGTTAATTGTCTGACTGAACCCTACTTCTCTGAATAGTGTCCGTCTGCAGAACAGATTCGTAGGTGAATTTTTTCTTTGGTTTTGAAGCAATCCAGAAAAGCTTTTGATATTGTAACAGAAGCAGCAGGTATTTGTTTCGAATGGGAGAAAAGATCGGACTTTCATGGGAGCCAAAGTTGCCTTCTTGTTTATCTTCAACCACCACCAAAATCAATGAGCAGCAAGCATAGAGTATTGGACTTTGGAAACGTAACACGGAGCTGATAGACGGGCTATTTGTGCCGCCCAACCATCCTAGGAAGCTTAACAATTTGCTCAAAACACAGACCGAAGATAATCTTGGCAAGGATTGGTAAATTTTTCCCTATCCTCATCTTGTCAGTTTATTATTTCTTTGATTCATTAATACCAAATTCAATTTGTTTGGTTATAGGTTTGATATGCCAGCCCCAACTATGACTTCAGAGTTGAAAAAAGATCTCCAGCTGCTTAAGGTACCATTCCATTATCTTTTCGTTTTTATCCTCTCTTTTTTCTCTTTTAAGTTTCCTGATTAAGGCTCCATTTGTTTTATGGAAAATAAATTCTCTGGATAGAAAATATTTTCTAGAAACTGTATTTTTTTTTTTTTTTGCTTAGATATACATCAGAAAATTATATAGAAATTATTGTATGATGCATGGGACCAAAAAAAAAAAAGGAAAATTTTCTTGCTTATTAGTAAAACAGAAACAACGTTATATTTCATATTTTGGTTGTGATAACCATCAATCAAACGTCAACCTTAATCTTGTATATAGATTTTGACTTAATGTGTGTGAATAATAGGTGAGGATGAGTCAAAAACTGTAGGAATCTTTTCCATCATTCTCTTAGGCATTTCATCGAATATGTACAATACATTCCCAATTATTAACTTTATCATCATCTCCAATGCATTTTCATTCAGCACTGTAAATAAGTAGAAAATTGAGAAAAATTATTTAGAAAGTCATATCGTTGTAGAGAATTTGCCCTTGTTGAGAGATACCAGGGAAGCCACCAAACATTCAATGTAAAATGAACAACAAAAAATTCAATGACTTTGTTGGTTTTGAAGGAGGAAGGAGGAGATATAATGGGTAATTAATATCATCTCCAGACATTCAAATAAATTTCATTAACCAGAATATATAATTTAAAGGAGGAAGGATTTGATTTGAAGTGTTTAGGACCATGAAAATAAATAGGAATTTGGGTAAAAACATTCAATGGCTTTGATGGAAGTTGGACACTAAGTGATCTTCTGTGGACTGGAGGTAAACTATGATGCAGTGGTTGAGGCAAAGTGGTGGTCAGCAATGAAGTGGTTGCTGATGAAGACGAAAAATTGGTCAGATTGGTTGGTATGGAGAATGTCCAAAATTCATTGTCTTTGCATTCACAAAGACTTAGGCTGGGAAAAATGACTTGCCATTCTTAAATGGGAAGCCATTTTTCTAAAAATTGAGAATATGTTTCTGTTGCTTGAAGATTGTTTTCCATTGACTTTTTTCCTTAAGTACACCAAACACTGGAAATTATGGAAAATATTTTCTGGAAGAATAATTTTCCATGAAACAAAGCCAGCCTCGATCAGGCTTTGTGTGATTTACAGGAATTATACTGCTACTAATCAACTTCAGGCCTTACATACCACCCTGTTTTTTGGTCGAATTCACTACCTAGCAAGTGTGGCAAAGGCACACCAATTAGAAGAAGCACAGTTTTGCCCCTAAAGCTAGCTGTTTTTCAACTTTTTTTTTTTTTATTTCTTCCCTAATAAGTAACTAGATTCTCATAGGATGCTCATGCAGGATGCAAGTTTAGGATTACTCATTGAGACTAGCAATGTCCCCTCTCCTCTTCCAAAATTCTCCCAACTCTAAGAATGTTATTCCTTCTAATAAATAGATTGAAGGCATCTGTGAAACCACAAAATTAGTTCATAAGAGCCATATATCATTTTTCCGTTTTAAATTCCAAGATTGTAATTCTCATCAAAGTGATTGAACTATGCGCCCAATAAGCTGTGTTCTGGTTTTAGTCATCCATGAGAGTCATGTGAACACGGAAAATTATTTGCATATTTTTCCTGAGCACTGTCAGAAATTGAGCATTCTTTACTAATTTACAATCCCTAAGTATTGTGGGCAAATTTGTCAATACATACTAAGTAAAATGAGAAATATACATCAAAATTGACTTGTATTGAATTCTTTTTTTTTTTTTTTTTTGCTTGGTGATGCAGCTGAGGAGTGTTCTTGATCCAAAGAGACATTACAAAAGGGGTGATATGAAAACAAAAGCATTGCCCAAGTATTTTCAGGTAAGTCTATGGCGTCCATCTAAAAGTAATAGTATAATAAATAAAGAGTCTATGATGATAAGCATATGGCTTCTTGTTTCCCTCTTTGGCGTTGTCTATTTGCAATTTTGCTTGGTTAATCAGCAAACAATTTTTTTTTTTGGTTTTGATAATTATCATGTTGGCACAATTGTAGAGTCACCGATAGAATTCTTCTCAAGTAGGATGACTAGAAAGGAGAGGAAGACATCTCTTGCTGAAGAGATCCTTTCAGATCATACGCTTGCAGCCAACAGGTGAGATAGGCATGCTTAATTATATTCTACTTCATAAAGATGTGTCATCAATAATAAATGATAATTTGAATTTCTTATCACACTGGATCATGTTATTAGCAAGGTGGTTGTGGGGCCGGTAATCGTTGATGTTAACTTTATTATCTTTGATTGAACATTATTTGAAAGGAATAAAGAATAATATTTTGCAAATTCTCAACTTAACTCATTATAAAATTAATGTAGTGCAGAAGCATAAAACAAAGCACCCATGGATGTGGATACTAATGTTAACATGTGCTTGTTACACAAAAGTCCAGCAAAAAATTTCTGTTGACTCCTAAATCAGCTGATATTAAGTCCATAAAAGCAGCAAGTTTTGTGATTTATAAAAAAATGTCAAATATTTTAATTCAACATTGTTGATCTCACTTTCTTGCTTATCATATCATGTTACAGAAAGCGTAAGGTTCGAGAGATTGAAGAATAAAATCATCTAGGTGGAAATGAAAAGTGGAAGATAAAGGGTCGACAACCTAGAAAGCAAGCCAAGGAAAAGACGACAGTAATGTTTCTTAAGATACAGGCTCAATGGTTTTACATTTTTAGAGCCTTTCAAAAGGAGACCTAATATTTCTTGCGGCACATATCAATGGATTTACATTTTTAGAGCACAATAGCATATTCAGGGTCATCCATCACAATGAAAAATGGTAGAAGCGTTCAGAGATTCCCATAATAGAAAAAGGCAACACCTAGGGTAGAAGAGTTCATAAATACTTTATAGTTATACTATTTATTATTTAATATAAAAATTAAAAATAAATTTTTTCTTGGATTTTGCCTATTTATGGCTACTAGCTACTACTGCTAGTCGATGATGATCAATGATGAATGTTGGTAGTTAAGGATGGTCAATATCCTACATCCTGTGTTTCTAACCAAAAAAACCCAATCCACATATTGCACCTAATTAAACATTACAATTATGTGACACTGCTTTATAATAGTTCTGATTAAAATAATTTGTCTGCGGTTTTCTTATTGTAGAGTTCGCATAACTGTAAAAGCAAATGTCAAGTGTGCTTGAATTACAGATGTGCACAGCAAAGCCTTTGCTGTCATGTGAACACTTTCTGAATTCTCTTATTTCTTACCATATTACATATAGAACTGAAGCATAACCAAGTCGCCCTAGCAGACCATAAATAACAATGTATTTTGATATGGAAAGAAATGAAAGAAAATAAATTTTGTTAACTAGGCTCCAATTAGAGTTTTAACTCTCAATCTCACAGCAAATTGGTTCATCGGCAAAAGGAAGAAAATTGTGAATAACGAGTAAAGTGAAAGAATAATCATCCATAAAGAATGCTTTAAGCATGTACATGAAAAAGACTGCCAATTTGTTAGACTGAACAATTAAAAGCACTGTATCCTTTAACACCATTTTCCAAGAGTCAATTATGCCTTGTTCTAGTTTCGAGTCAACTTTAGAGTTGAACACTCATGGCAGGGGCTCTTGTGAATCTCCTAATCTCGACAAGTGAAGATATGCATCAGTACCTGTATGCATATCAAAGATTAGAGAGGAAAGGAAAGACAGAAATCAAAGCATAAAGATGCATGAGAGCATACAATCTGCATACAATAAGAAAAAATGAAAGATAAATACTAATTTGTAGAGGCCAAAGCTGAAAACATCCATCCTCAACAATCAACCAAATATAATTTTATTTAGAACGTATTCGATTCTACATCAGCTGCCTCTGTTTTCACACATTTTGACAAGTCGACACAACTCAGATGCTCAACTTTTTTGGATAGCCAATGATAGGCCCGCAAATTCCAGCTATAATGATATGAAAATTGGATTGTCCAAGTTGTTCATTAATTAAAAGAAATGTTCAACAATTACAATAGGATTAAACACACAGATTCCCTTTGCATCTGATCTTGATATGTTTGATGACTCCATGTCCACAAGGATGATTAGCTACCATAGTTGGCTGGAGATGAGCCCTAGTGAATAACTTTTTAGAGATCTCTATACGTGTTTCAGGGACTCACGATTTAATTATGATGGTTTATGTATTGGTCTCACAGTGAAAACTCTCAAATAACACATAAATTAGTCGTGACCGCTGTCAGGGAGATGCCAAAACTCTATCTTTTGTTCCACATTCTGGCAAACAAAAAGAAGTACTACAGGACTTTCAGATATGACTAATGAAACTAAGTTGTACTGAAAACTAAGTTGCACCCATCAAAAATAAAGGCACCATGTGGACCAAAAAGACATAACTAATATGTATCAGCAGCTACACAAGTGATTAGTATCATTTGCTTTCTAGATGCAAGATAGTAGAATGATCAACTTACCATATCCCTCCATAGAGATAACTTGCAGGTCACCTCCGAAATACCGAGCATACAAGCGGCTAATTTGGAGCCCATATCCATATCCAGCCATCGTCACTGCATCAGCTGTTCCAAGATCAGCATGCTCATCCAGTGGGTTTTTTGCAGTGCTGTAAAGATATGTGAAGATTTTTGGCAGACCACTTCTTGGTATACCACCCCCCTCATCTGAAACCTATGAAAGCAACAAGATCATCTTGTTAGCATTTAATCCATTATAAATTATAGTGCAATACAGGTTGTGACATCAACATTTCAAACTGTTAAACAAAAAGAAAATTATACAGAAAAAACTAGTGCTATGTTTGGTTAAAAGGAAGGAAAAGGGGAGGAAATGAATTTTAGTCAATACTATTGGAATAATACATAAAAGGGAGGAAATGTATTTTGACATGCATAAAGTCCAAATATATTTCCTTCCATACTTCCCAAACCCAACAAAGCCTAAAAGATGGATGCGAAAATTTTCACTGAACAGCATCTACTACAAGCAGTAATATACTTTTATGGGAAAGTCCAAGGAAACTTTACTTTCAACAAAATAACTTTACTTCTTAAATCCCAGCCCTTGGATGAATCGATGAAGGTTTATCTAATGATAAAGAAAATACAAAATAAATAAATAAAAAGAGTTCAACAATTTCACACCCCTGGCATCATACCTTTATAGTGACATCTTCAATCCCTTCGGCGACTATTATTCGAACAGAAGGTGCAACTTTATCTGAATCCATGTAACGCTCTTGAACAGCGCGCAAAGAATTCTTGACCAACTCAAATACCATAAGATGCAAGCGTGCTGGAACATACCTGTTACACAAGCAAAAGAACATTCAGAAAATAAAACAATTACATAAGCATTAATTTATTATGACTCACTAATTATCAACTTGGATCAATAAACAGATTTTTAAGGGTACAAACTCAAATATGCTAATAGCAAGAAACAACAATAAGAGTAAGAGCGAGAAAGGAATTATTGGGCAGGACCTTACTGTGATTCCTGATAAAAGGCATGTGGACAGTGGACACCACCATATCAAACCCATAGCTCATGTGAAAGGGAGGGAGAGGGAGGGAGCATAGGATGGTACGGTTTAATAAATTTTTGAAGAGGAAGTATAAGGAGAGGGGAAAAAAAAAAAAAGAAATGTAAATTTTTAATCAAGACAACATCAATGAAAATTTAAAAGAACAAAGTGACATTAACCAGTAACTAGGAAAGATAAATAAACTTACGGGAACGTGAAACTGGGATCCCCATAGATATTAACATTAGGAGCACTGCCATACTCTCGCAAACAAATAGCTCGGGCATCCTCAGTAGCATTTCGTGCTACCCTCAACAGGAGACATTTTCGTATGAATGTAGCCTATGCAATGAGGAAGGGGGTTGGTATTATGCAATTCCACATGCTGCCCTGAGCATCATCCAAAATGGAGAGAGTAAGATAAAGGAAGTTTAGATGCGGCATAAAGAAGAGAGTTGATGAGAGTGGAATAGTAAGCACAAGAAGAATAAGAGATTTTATGAGAGTGGAATAGTAAGCACAAGAAGAATAAGGAGTCAACACTAACCGATGAGCATTCTGATTCCAATTCTGGACATGTAAAAGCGATCCAAAAATTGATGAATTTCATCAAGATCTTCATAGACAATCTTTGGTCCCATGCCTTTCTTCAGTTGTTGAACACCTAAAGCCATCATAGGGACCACATTATTGTGTCTGACCTTAATGGCCTTGATCATTTGTGTAAATTCCTTCTCATCGTTAGAATCTCTAATCTCAGGGAAAGATCTCAGATCACGGAAAGAATCCAGGTACCAATCACGTACCTTAGAAATATAAGTACTAAATTTGAGCAATCGACTCAAAAATCCAAGAATAAAAAACATACAGATTTTATGTTCAGGAGTGAAATGTGAAACCCAAATCTCTCTCTATCTCTCTCTTTTAAATGATAGAAATGAAACATGGACAAGTGAAAGTAGAGGCACAGGTAGTTGCTGTTTCCCCGCTTCTGAAAGGGGAAGGCAGAAAAAAAAAAAAGAAGTGCGAAGGAGTATAGTGCAAATGGCCATTGGCATGGATTTTAATTTGAAAAAGGAGATCACAAAGGATGAAGTAATAATATAAGAAAACTCAAAATCCAGCATGCAAAATCTTTTTTTTTTTTTTTTAAAGGGATCCTTTACAAGACCCATTAAAGAATCATATGTTAAAAGAATAATAATTAAATAATAACTGATTACAGGGGGGACAAACAAGAAAGCTGAAAATGATAACAAAACAAAACGCCTAAATTAAGTGAGAATTAAAGGAACAAATTAAGTGTTGAATAATTGATTTAGTAAGTGCAGAGTGTAGTTGCCATCAGATATCATATATATATATATATAGAGAGAGAGAGAGAGAGAGTACCTTGATAACAGCAGGTTTATGAGATAAGCCATAAGGGAGGGTCTGAAGCTCAATAGCTCTCCTAGCAATCCTAATGGGCAACTCCTTGTGAAGGAACTGAGCAGCAATCAACAAATTTCTGAGGGTAGGTTAAGACCCAAACTCCATCATGTATCTCAAGCTCACCCCTGTCTGCTTCATGCATCCCCATCTCTGTACTTCTTCTATCAAGCGCTTGGAAAACGACTCGCATACCTTCTTATAATTAGCCGCCATCTCCAATTCTCTCAGCTGGTGTGTGTGTCTTAAATCATCGAGATAACAATTTGAAAAAGAAAAATTATCAAAATAGGAAAAAGAATGTGGAAATGAGGGTCTCCTTCCCTGTCGTCTCTGATTTGTGAACCTGGCTGGTGCTAGGTTTTTTATTTGCTTTCATTTGGTTTTATTTTTTAAGCAACTCGTAGAGAAGGATGGCCCTGCCTTCCAAGAATCAGACTCCCATCAAATTATTGCTAACTGCCGATTAGTATTATTGTAAATAGATATTGACACGCGTAAGACTCAGATAAATCGGTTATAACGGCTGCCCTGGATGACTTGTCTATTCTCGGTTTTAGCGCTGTCTTCTCTATCCATCATTCTACATTTGGGCTGGGCTGTCTACTTTTTCTTTGAAACTTGTGGTTCATATCTCTCACCTGACTTTTACGTACCAACTCCATCCACAAACACAGAGAAGACCAGACCCACCCCCCTCATTTCATTTCGCTATTCCCCGAGTCCCAACTCTTCTCTCCTGGAGAAGATATATATATATATATTTTTTTTATCACTATTAATTTTGAAACTATTCCCTTTATTTTCCTATTAAATTTATATATAATTATAATTCCTTTACTTTCATATTAAATTTTATCAATTACTCATTTTTAGTATACACGTGAATCCACGATCATATTTCTAGTCTCATCAAGTTCAATATGATCCCTCTTTTTTTTTTTTTTTTTTTAACATATTCAAAGTCTCATTAACCATTCTTATTCCACGTATCCATATTCCAACATATTCAAAACTTTCTTAATAAATTCAATTTCCTCATGTTTAACTTTAAAATTCATTAAAGAATATTACATATAAGGGCTTAAGCAAAATCTAAATCATAAAAGACGTGTATAAATCTACCACTAATAGTGAATTCATGCATTATATGGTATAATTATTATAATAGTTAGTTGTGAATCCACGCATTTCAAGGACTACATTTACATTTATATTTTAAATAGATATTTAATTAAATTTTAAATGTAAATATTTTTAATAAATTTTCTTTTCAACTTATGTATATTTTGCAGATTTGCAATGTTTGAATTTGTCATAATAAGAACAATTTTTCTAAAATTATTCATTAATAATATGTGTTTCGTCATTGTTAAATTTAAATGTTGAACTATATTAATAATAAATTAAAATAATAATAATAATAAATCAATAAAGAAAACAAATTAGAAGGAGTATTTATAATGATGATGCTCTTAACTCTTGACCCAATGTAGTAGTATTTCTATTAGATTGATTTATGTTTTTACTTTTATATTTGAGAAACATGTTATGCTTTTATAGTAAATTTAGTTGTTACTAAAATGTTTTTAATTCTAATTTAAAAAGAATATTATATAAGAAGTTAATATTATGTGAGAAGTTTAAGTATCACTTATATATTATATAAGAAGTTTAACTATTAATATTATATAAGAAGTTTAAGTGTGCTTATATATTAGTACATTCCAATTTTTTTCTCATTAGGAGTAGTTTTCAAATTTGTTTGCTTAGAAGTTTTTTGTGTGACTTTTTTATTTTCTATTTATAATTTTTTTTAATATAGCAATTGTTTATAATCAATATATATTATTAATTTTGGTTTTAGAGTTAGTTTTAAACCATTATTTGTTATTTGTCAAACAATTATTTATAATACAGTCACATTTCATTATTTTACATTCTATTATAAAAAATTATTATATAAAAAATTAAATAAAAAATAATTGACATATAAAGAAAACATTCTAAATCAAAATTAAAAACATTTAAACAGTAACAATTACAAACAGAAAGTTAAGAATCATATACAAAAAAATTATAAATAGAAGATTAGAAAAACCTAAAAAGTAAAAATTCTATATAATTTTTAAACAAAAAATTAGAAAACATAAAAAGTAAAAAAATAAACAAAAAGCTAAAATTTAAATTAATTTGATTAATTATTCAAAATTAATAAATAGCAAGTAATAGTTTAAAACTAATTTTGAGAATGAAATTAATAATATATATTAATTTTTAAAATAAATTTAATATTTATTTTTATTAAATAATTAATTACTATTTTATAAAATTTTATTATCGAATACAAAAAATAATAAAATAAAATTTTCAAAATTTATAATTATATATGGATATAGTTGTAATAAATAAAGTAATTCATACATTCAATTTATTGATTCATTCATATATTCAATTTGTTGATTCATACTTTTAATTTTTATGCAATAGAATTTTAAGAAAATATTTGTTAATTTGAAATGAAATGATTTTTGGCAATCAATCAAATAAAAAATATTAAGTATCTCATCATAAAAAACAAAAATAAAAAATAGTTGTAAATTACATATACATATATGAGGTAGTTGTAATAAATAATTGTAAATTAATTCATATATTTAATTTTGTATGACATCATTTTAAGATAAAATTTATTAAACTCAAATAAAGTACTTTTGAACAATTTATTAGACTACCATTGCTCATTATATACTCAAAATTAATGAAATTAATTTAATTTTTAGTTTATTGTTCAAATTTTTTTCACTTTTTCAAAATTTTTCTAATTGTTGTTCATAATATTTTTATATGATTTTAGATTTTTGTTTAGAATTTTTTTTGTTTAGGCTTTTTAATTTCCTATTTAGAAGGTGTCTTTTTATATGACAATTAACTTTATTAATTTTTAATTTAATTTTTTTAATATGACACTTTTACAATATAAAATATTACAATATAAAATAAAAACTAACTCTAAAATTGAAATTAATAATATGCACTAATCGTGAATCCATGCATTACATGATATAATTATAATATCAAATTTTAAATAAATTTAATATTTATTTGAGTAGTTAAATGATTAAAATTAATATATAAATAATAATTAAAATGTGAAGCAAACAAATAATAAATTAAAATTTTCGAAACTTATAATTATATACGGAGTTAGTTGTATAGAAATATTAACTATTACTTTATATTTTTAATTTTATATAATATAATTTGAAAAAATAATTAAACATGAATAAAGTAATTTATCGTAATTAATCAACAAATAATATTAATTATTTCAGAATCAAAAATAAAATTAAGAGATAATTGCAAAGTATATATTAGTGTTTTTTGAACCACGCCGGACCAATCAATCAGGTCAATAAAATAAAAAATTTGTCAGTGACATAGTTCGATTTGGTGTTAAACCAGTCATCTAAAAAGTTGATCAAAGTTGAGAAAATCGTTCAAAATAAAAAATTAAATTAAATTAAATTTTAAAAAATGATTTTTATTTTTTATCATATTATATATTTTTTAATTTTTAGATATATTTAAGTATTATTTCTTTACTTTAAAAAAAAAATGTCATATTGAACTAGACCGATCAAACCAGCTAAACTGAAAATTGACTAACTGACATGTTCGATCTTTGGTTATATATATATATATATATATATATATATATATATATATATATATATATATATATTTGTAATAAAAAAATTATCTATAATTCATACTTTTAATTTTGTATAGCACATACTTAAAAGAAAATTTATTAAAATTCACTAGAGTAATTTTTGCAATTTATTATACTTTCATTTGCCCTTATATACTTAAACTTTTAAATAATTAATAAAATTACTTTAAATATTAGCTTTCTACTTAGAATTTTCATTTTTTAAGTTTTTCTAAATTCTTGTTTAAAATTTTTACTCCGTAGATTCTTTTAATTTTTTATTCAAAATAACTTAACTTTCTATTTAAAATTTTCGCTATTTAGTTTTTTTAATTGTTTGTTTAGAATTATTTTAAAATTTTTACTTTTTAGTTTCTATATTTTTATAGGACTTTGACTTTTTCTTTAATTTTTAATTTACAAATTTTTTTATTGTAACAATTAAATTTCTAATTTTTTATTTAGAAATATTTTTTGATTTCATAGTTTCTTATAAAATAATAACATGTGATTTTGTAATATACAATTGTCTGATAAATGATAAAAAATTATTTAAAACTTATTTAAACTATTTTTATATAATTTTGACTTTCTATTTAGAATTTTTATTTTTTAAATTTTAAATTTTTAATTTAGAAAATTTTTTTATTATAGCAATTGAATTTTCTAATTTCCTATCTAGAAATATTTTTTTGATTTAACAGTTTTCTATAACATAATATAAAATAATAACACGTGATTATATTATATATAATTATTTGATAAATAATAAATAATTATTTAAAACTAATTGTAAAATTAGAATTAATAACATATATTAATTGATTTTATCTGGAGCATGCGTTGAGCATAAATACTATAACAAAAGTATTTGAATAGGATCGCTTTTGTAATTTTTTTGTATAAATAAATTAGTTTCTTAATGAATTTTTAGTTTAGAAAAAACTCATTTATAATAATATTATAAGTATAATTTTTTTTTTTTTAACTTCTAGGCTTAAATCAACAAACTTCTCAAGGGTACACATAAATCTATTTTAATGCTATTAGATTCACACTCTCTTATCATGATAGAAAAGGATTTCCAGCTTTTATCAAGATAGTCTTCTTAATACAATATATTTGCAATATCAACACGTTGGTAGTACTATAGAAACTTTGTTAAATATTGGATCAGTGCTTTTTATTTTCTATTCGAATTTTAACTTTGCCTTTGATAATCTTAAAGTTTTTTTCAATTTTCAAGATACAAATTCAAATCATTGGTGTTTCTTAAATAACATCTACTACTATTGTTACTCTTCATTAAATGATTTACAAAATTTAGAATCACATATTGAATCTTTTGATGTCTCACATATTCTTACTGATTCTTATAATGCTTTCACTTGCATTCATGTTCTTAGACAAATCTTCATAAAAGAATTACTTATTCTACTTCCAAAAAAATGAGTCAAAAGTTATGAAAAGATGTGTAAGCACACATAGTAGATACAATCTACGGAGCCTATCATTTGTCAAAAAGTCTGATAGTTTGGTAGAAACAAAAATTAATAAATCATTTTCTCTTTCTTACACTCAAACACATTCAATCCTCTCGTCCTAGTCCATGATATGTCCTTATAAGTCAAAAGAAAATGTTCTTATTGTTTGATTTAATGGAGAGGACAAACCTTTTTTGCTTTCAAATGAGATAATTGTTGTTATTTTGACATTTATAACTGTGATGATTGTTTTTTGCCAATATGAGAAAATGATATGATTGTATTATCCAAGAAATCCAAAAGGAAAGGATCTTATAAACCTTACTTAGAAAGCCATTTTTGTAAAAGATTTGAAGATAGACATCCCCCAAGTGGTCTTTTTAGCCAACCATTAGGATAATATGATTTTGTTATTAAGTATGAACCTTCTCCATCTCCACCCTTACCAATGAACAAACCTACTTCATCAAAAAAACTCTAAATCCAAACACAATTCACCTCATCCATTACTGTATTATAAACTAGCCTTAAAATATGTTAAGAAAGAATCTTCTTTACCTATTCAACCTTTTAAACCTTTACCTCAAACTAGCATGTAATCTTTTACTACCACATATAAGGAATAATTTTCTCCTTTGATTAATCAAATAAATCTTGCAACTCAAGTTAGAAACATGGCCTCCATAAAAAATCTGATTGAAATTGATGCTTATGGATGTCTAGTAATTATCAGTCATGCAAAAGTAGTTTTGAATTAGCAATCAAAAAATGCTTAAGCTCAACATTGCCTGCTTAAAAAAGATTAAGACCTAAATCAAGTTTTTGCACTAGTTCATCGTCTTGACTCCATAATTTTATGCAATTTGAAAGATGTTTAGTCTCTCATTTTTAAACTTCAATCTCAAATTGAAGAACATAATCAACTTTTATATCATCATCACTATGGTAATTTGCTCCAACTTTCTCTTGTCCTAAATTATCTTCTGCCACATCACTACCTTTATCAGATTCTACAAATTCATCATCATCATCAGCCTCTAGCACTCTTTGTCTTCTATAATAATTCTTCACACTTTTTCTTGCATTCATTAATTCTTCATTACAGAAATCAAATTGAGATTTAGGTTCCACTTCAAACTCCTCATATTGATTATTAATGTCATTCTTAGTTCTTATATTGAAAGTTGTACCAACTGCAACTTCTTCTTCCTTAATAGTTTGTTCACGAATTTCAGCCCCAATTATTTCTTCTTCATTAACTAATTTGTTCATGAATTCCAGCTCCAATTACTTTTTCTTCCTCAACATATTGTTCTTGTGCCATTTGATTGGCTTAAGTACCTCCATCTCCTTTTAAATTATCTACCATTTGACTGGCTTTAGTACCCCTATCACCTTCTATTTCATTTGCCATTTGTGTCATTTCCTCCCATTCACAATTCACATTATGTTGTCCATTACCTATTGAATTCCTAATAGACTTAGAACATTGAGATATAGGGCCATATTTTAACATTTCAGGCATGTCAATCACTACAGGTTCATTAACAATGTGTTCCACATAAAATCTCTATTTTATCTTTATCTTTTGTCATGCTAAGCGACTCCTTTGCAACATTATCATTATACATATATTTAAGTCCATCTTATAAATTTTTTCCCTTGAGCAATCAATATATATGAACTTTTTGCCTGTATCCTAACTCATCCACCATTTCGACAATTTTAGCTAAATTTAGCCTATTTATGTCATTCCATCTACACGTCTCACATTCTCTCCAATATATTTTAGTATTTCATTTCTTACAAACTTTCGACCATGATGTTTTTTAAATGTTTACCTCCATTTATCCATCTTATAATAAAGAAAAAAAATTGTCTTATCACATTCACAGTATACAACTGATAACAAATAATGAAGTAATAAACAATAATCTATGTGCAAACAAATTAAGTAAATTCACTTTTTTAACCGTATTGGACAACTTTGTAGAATCAATAACAATAAATTAATTTCTCTTTTTATATGCAATTGCACAAATCAAAATTGTGCAAAATGCTTCCAGATATTATCACAATTCAATAAAAACAAATAATACTTGGCTACACCACGTATTATCTAACACCAAAATAATAAAGAATAAAATTGTACTTTCTTAACAGTTATCGCGAGTTAAATGCTCTGTCAACAGTTGCATTTAGGTGTTACTAGAACTAATAATATATTGTTTAGTGATTTAATTAGTTTAAAAATTGAATTTATCTTTTTATGAAGTCTTTTTAGAAAAGTTGAGGGTCAAATAGGTCTTAATTTGAAAAATTTTCACTCCGTGTTTTCACTTTTAATTGCTGAGCTAAAATAATTTATTTATTTTTTTCATGCGTGTTTATGTTGATCAAAATTGTGTTAGATTAAATTAATTGAATAAAAACAATAATTAAAGTCCATTTGAATCTAAGTGGTTTTAAAAAAAAAAAATTAATAAAAGGGAAACGACGGTGTTTGTTATAGTAATAAGGAGGAATAATAGTAGTATTAATTTAATTAATTGATTGAAATGTTTCAGGTATTACTAACCGTCCGCCGGACACACAGCGATTGTTTCTCTTTCCTTTCAGCCTATTCCAATAGCCCTAAAAATCTGATGCAGTAGGGTTCGCGTTTATTATTCAAAATTTTCTCCAATCACAGATATACCACATTAACTTTCGTAATCAGTGGAGTTGAATCATTTCTGACGCCAGCCACAAAGGTGAAAAAGATGTCTACCGACTTGCAGATGAGCCCCCAGCTGGAGCAGATCCATGGCGAAATTAAGGACAATTTTCGAGCTCTCTCGTAATTTCTCTCCCTTCTTTTCAAATGCATCGGTGTTTACAATTTTTTCTTTAATCTATCTGGAGATCCGAGACCAAATTGGTTTCTTCCGTTGCAATTTCTGTCTTCTAAGTAAGGTCTCGTCTTCAGATAAAAAGAAGTCTCGTCTAGAGCATGAGTATAGTCAATTTCTTTCATGTATATATAGCCAAACAAAATATCAATCCTCATTCTCATCCATTTCCTGCCAGATGTTACAACTTTTCAACGCCTGCTTCTCACTTCTCGCCCATGTTATACTTCTTCTATCTCTTTGCGGTCGATATGGCATTCAATATCTTATTTATATCTGATGCTGAAAAGCTAAAGCTTTCTTCGTTATGCCATGCTATGCTAGTGCTGGATGTTAGGTGAAGGTAGCTCCAAATGTTGCACCATGAGTCTTTTTCCCATGCTCCAGCGGGGTTTTGGATGGACTTTCGTTAGGTTATGGGGCATTTGTTAGATATGCATATTGCTTGATACAATTGAACTGCGTTTATTGTTTAGGAAGTCATGGTGTTCCTCCCTCTGAATGCCTTTCGAGAAGTTATACATCAGTTAAAGTGGATTTTTTTTACTATGATGTACTACAGCACCTTAAGAATCCACTTGAAAGCCGCACAAATTGTAGCCCTTTGCATTTCATTTTTTCCCCTTCTCCAAATGGTGTTGATTATGCAGGGAAATGATGGTGCATCTCTTGTTTTTCAAGTAATGCTTGTTGGTTTTGCTTATGTCTATTTCCTTTGGATTTTCTCTGCATGAAATAAACCATCACAGAGTTTTATTAGGTGCACGATCAGAACCACATCAATTGTGCGTCTTTGACTAAATCTATGCATCTTTTTTTCTGGGAGTGCCAGGTTTTTTAGCAGAGATAATGTAATATTTCCTTTGTCATCTGAACCAGTTGCTTGGATTTCTCATTACCTGTATGTTCATATTTAGTCATGTCTTCTGCTTTTTTAGTCCCTTGATTTTGATTGAGAATTTAAATTTGTATCATGATTGAGTGCTTTCCTCTCGTTTTATGTGCAACCATTATTAATTGTGTTGTATTACTTTTTGTCTGATTGCACATAACCGTTGATGGGATATGCATGTGTCATGTAATGATTACCACCCTAACATACTGTTAAAGAAAAATAGTATTTATGATGATTTTTACATTTATATACACAGAAATGGCTTCCAGAGGCTGGATAAAATAAAAGATTCCAACAGAAAAAGTAAACAGCTGGAGGAACTTACTGGGAAGATGAGGGACTGTAAAAGGTATTAGGTTTCTGTTTTTCAATTTTTTATAGCTGTATCATCTAGAAATAGGATTTTATGTTTCTTTTTGAAGCAAGTAAATCTTCAATGCTCCTAGTAAGTTTACTTTCTGAAATTTTTTAACTATTGCCTTGGTTTCAAGGTATTTGTGGTAATGAAGATGAGGTTGGCTTAAGTTTTCTCAAATGTTTTAGTATGATCAAGTGTACCAATATTAACTTGTACTCAATTGGGCCCAAGGGATGTGTTTTGGGGATGCTATTCACACTCCCCCTAAGTTCTCTTGCACTCCTTGGGTCCCATGACAGGTTATTAATTTATAAAAATGGTAAATCAGTTATCAACTTATATTGGTTTTTTTTTCAAGTTTTGTGCTTGTACTATTATAATGGTAAAAGGTAAAAATATTTTATTTGATAAAAAGTATTTAAATTAAATCTATGTACTTTTCCAATTGAATAGAATTTTTTATTCTATATGTTTGGATCCCAAAAATATATTATTTTAAATAGTTTTTCCATTCTTATTTATAATAATTTTTTCATAAATAAAATATCAACACCGTAAACTATTGGTTGAACACTTTTATGTGGGTGTCGTTCCCACATAATTTTAAAATTTTGTTGTTTACAAAATATGTATTTTTAATTAATTTATCATGGATATTATGTTTTTATATTGTTATGAAGTAAAAATTTTTCATGAAGACAATAATTAGATTAAACAAGTAATAAAATACTAATTAAATAAATAAAGAAAAGGAGATTTGGCGGTTGTGCTGGTTCAAGAAAGCTCAAATATCGAACGCTAATTTGGTATTTGAAAAAATCAGTCAACTGATTATTAAAGTTTGCAAACTTCCTTTTATAAGACACCAAAAGAGTGCAAGATCCTCCTGCATTTGCATGGATTTTCCAACAGATCATCTTGTTTAAGCACTAGTTAAAGTGGATATGAAAAGGTTAATTTGAGACTACTTGTTGTATGCTGTAAAAAAAAAAAAAAGAATAAAATATATGTATGCTCCCATGTTTTCTTGTGATTTTATAACATTTATTAATAACAAGTTTTCCATTTGAATGAACTATTCAGGTTGATCAAAGAGTTTGATTGTGAAGTTAAAGATGACGAGAGCAAAAATCCTCCTGAAGTAAATAAGCAACTCAATGACGAGAAGCAATCCATGGTCAGTTTTTCAAACCTTATTTTTGTCCCTAGTGGCATGAATATGATCGATTGTATGATTTGTATTGTTTGCGCAGATAAAAGAGCTGAATTCCTACGTGGCATTGAGGAAAACGTAAGTTCACCTAGTTGTCTTATTCCTAGATTAGTGGTTTAAAGTTTGAACTGTTGCATTCAGTTGCATTTTTTAATGAGCAAGTGTTTCATTTGAAAGCAACTCTCATCTTCAATTGGAATTTGGGCCGTATATGTAGAGGATGAGCAAATTTAGTAACAAAAGTATATCATGCTGCTCAGCTGTATAATTCAATCCCCAAAATTTGAATGTGATTTACCTCTCAAAAAAAAAAAAAAAGGAAAGGAACTCTATACAGGTTTCTTCTTGACTTCATCTTATAGGTATTTTTGATCTTGATGTTCCTGACCCTGTATGGTGGAACTGCAGTTATATGAATAGCCTTGGGAACAAGAGAGTTGAACTCTTTGATATGGGAGCAGGGGGCAGTGAGCCAATGGCTGAAGACAATGTTCAAATGACATCAGGTGACATTCTTTTTGCTTCCATCTGCTATTTACATTTGTTTTCTGGAGTGTGTTTAACACAGGAAGCTGGTTAACACAGTTTGATATTGATCACATAGCTGTCCTTTGATTTGATATGCAGTTTTTCCTGCCAGTCCATTTCCTGCATGTACCAACCTTAACTATGTCGAGTTTTTGTTTTAGTCTCAAAATAATGTTTTAGATGCCTAAACACTAAGTTTATAAACATTGTCAGACATGATGGCAGCTGGGATATTTGAACTGCAAAAAAAAAAATAAAGATGGTGCATTGCGCAAACTTCATACAGATAAATGAGAATCAAACGTTATGAAAGTTATATTATTCTTTTATTCTTCGGTATATGTGGTTTTATTGTGCTCAATAGCACCAAAAAAGAAAAAAAGAAAAGAAAAGAAACAGTTCAGTTTGGCTCATCTCATTATTTTGACGCCTGCTTTATAGCAATGTCAAATCAAGAACTCATTGATACTGGTACGAAGACAATGGATGAAACTGATCAAGTCATTGAACGATCTAAAAAAGTTAGTAGCTTCATAGACATTTTTTTTCTCAAGAGTATGTTGTATCTGTTTTGCTGACTTAAAGATTTGGATTGCAGGTTGTTGAACAAACAATAGAAGTGGGAACTCAAACTGCTGTTACCTTAAAAGGCCAAGTAAGTATGATCTATCAGTCATGTAATTTACTTAATTTCCTTTTTTCTTCTTGCTGATGAATGTATCTTCTGGATACAGACTGAACAAATGGGGCGTATAGTTAATGAGCTGGATACAATTCAGTTCTCAATTAAGAAGGCTTCACAATTGGTGAAGGAGATTGGGAGGCAGGTTTGTTCATATTGTGTGTCCTCTCAAGTCATAGTAATTCATCTAATTTGCTAAACTATATTATATATGTGTCGTTAAGTAACTGCTTTTCAACATAGCATAGGCCGCATAACTCCTATTTTATATCTATGTCAATAACTTAACAGAACTTTTGAATTATAGGACTGATGAAGGAGACTACGGTAATAAAAATTTATGCTTATGATCCAAATTGATAAAATTCTTGGATATTGTAAAAAGTGTCAAAGTTATATATATATATATATATATATATATATATATATATGTTAGGCCTATAATTATATTTGTAAAAAAAAATGTATTCTTCATGAACTTTTTTTTTTGGGCATTTCTCCCAGGTTGCTACAGATAAATGTATAATGTTATTTCTCTTTCTCATCGTCTGCGGTGTGATAGCCATTATTGTTGTCAAGGTATTGTTCTTCTGTTCATCTATTAATTACCTATGGTTTTCCAGACCTGTCACATTTTGGACCAAATTATAAGGTTGTACACTAGGGTCTTGTAGGAATCTTTAATATGGTAAATTCTATAAATATACTGAAAAGTTTTCACTCAACTTATGCATCCTATGGGTTGTTGCTTGCAACATTTGCTACACATTAAAAATGAAAGAACGGGAAAGATGAAGAAATAGATAATTGCATATGGAAGGCAAAATCACTTGTAAAATCATTTTTTCAAGAATTATAAAGCTTCCTCACATATTTAAGATTGTGGAAATTTGAGTTTCATGTATTCAAGGGTAGTGGGTCATTTTAGAAGCATCTCAAAGCTTTCAAAGGATTTAATGTTACAGAAGTTTGAGTTCAGTGGTGTTTTGCTGAAAAAACCTTCGTTGATGCTTGAGGGTGGTGTTTGATTTTGTTTCTGTGAGATTATCATGTCAAACAGCTGAATGTGTTGTGCTGTTTGAACCATCTTCATATTTGTGTGGATGTCACTCTCAAACTGCTTCATATTTGCACTTATTTATTTGCTGAGACTGAAGGGGAGACAGTTATACAATTTGATGGTTTCTAATTGCATGTTTTGCATGTGATGCCAGCATAAAATGTGATCATCTATTTCAATTTTTGTAAATGTTCAGATTGTCAACCCCAACAACAAAGATATCAGGGACATTCCTGGATTGGCACCTCCAGCCCCCTCAAGAAGGTTGTTGTATCTAAGGGATCCGTAACTTGTTGCTTAGATTTGTCATTGAGACAATACTGTAGTTTTTCCCACTCGATTTTTGTGATTTCTAATGGTGGGAGTAGGGGGAAGAATGCTGTTTGTGGGTGCCATTTCTTTTCCTTCTTCCCAATTCATTTCTTACCTAGGTTGTGCATATCCTGTTTGTGATTATTTGTAAATCATATGCAGAGGGCTTTTTGCATTGTTTTGGATGGTTTGTTGTGGAAACAGTTTGTGATTTGCTGTGCTAGGAGGAAAAAATATATTAGGACGTGAAACGTTCCAGGCAAATTATGTACACGAACTATTCTAGGATGTACGTTCTTTTTGATGTGTATGCACAAAGATATGTTAGGATATGAAGGATTGGCTTGTCGAAGGCCAAAGAAGATAGCTAAACTACATATTATTGTACCTCATAATTTGGGCCTCAAATTAAAGAAAAATCATAGGAGAGTTCGAATATGGTAGTGATGAATTCAGCCAGGCGTTTACATTCTTCTAGCTTGGTTTGGTTGGTTATTAAGGGAAAGAATAAAAATGTATTACAAACTGAATCAAACTAGTTTATAGAGGCTTTTCTTTAGGCAGACAACTTTTGCACATTAGGTAGGTATTCATTTGTAGGGGATGGCCTGAGAAAAAGTTTGTTACCATTGCTGCGCTGTGCAACCATCAAATAAGCTCGATGCAGAGGGGTAGAGAATGGGAGCAAATCATTAAAATTTACGAGATTGGTCAGTGCCCTAAAAAATAGAAGCAATGAGGGCATCAAATGAACCACCGCTCTGGATATCAGATTCTAAATCGACTAGACAAAATGCCTATTAACTAGCGAAACAAACAAAAGTATTCAAATCAATATGTTACGGTGAGCTTTGTCCACCCAGCCATATAATATGAAAAAGACAGGTGCAAAAGCTACAATGTAGTTACAATTACTTGCTACTTAACTTTTCTTTGTGAAGATTGTACCGTGTTCGGTACAAAACAAATTAAAAAACAAACTCTGAGAAATTGATGGCTGCACGTCACGCTTGAACAAGCTTTCTTTTTTCAATTTTACTTCACTCTTTCAGAATATAAAAAGGTTCCACATCTTTAATAGGGCATATAAAAATCATGCAGCATGATTGCTTAACTGCGTGCGTCCAATGTGTGATAACCTTGATGATGGAATTAGAGGCGCTTCTTCATCAACATTTATATCAGATGAATTACTACATCCACTGCCTCCATTGTTATCAATGGTGTTACTAGGTGTCAATATATCTGATGACTTCTTCTCCAACTTCCAATCCTGTGATAACCAAGAAGGAAACTAAATCATAGGTACAATAAAAAAAAAGGGAAAAAAATTTAATTAAAACTAGCTACAACAGCAGTTATTGTCAGACAATTCAATGATCAACTGTTCATCTTGGTGATTGCCAAAACAAATGAAAAACCAACTTGAATTTCTAGTGGCATTTCCTTCATAAAGTTCAGTGATGAGTTAAGGAACAATGTGGAAAGGAAAGAAACTAGTTCAATCAGATTCAGGGTTTTCCAACCACCGAAGCAATGAATAATAATTAATTATGAAAAAAAATTAATTAAAACTAGCTACAACAGCAGTCATTGTCAGACAATTCAACGATCGATTGTTCATCTTGGTGATTGCCAAAACAAATGAAAATACAACTTGAATTTCTAGCCGCATTTCCTTCATAAAGTTCAGTAATGAGTTAATTAAGGAACAATGTAGAAAGGAAAAAAACTAGTTCAATCAGATTCAGGGTTTTCCAACCACGGAAGCAATGAATAATAATTAATTATGAAAGTGTAGCATCCAGCATCCCTTTTTTATTAGGAATAGAACACTTGTATAATTGTTGTAAGAATCAATTCGAAGTTTTTACTGCCAACAAAGATTTGATAGAAGTCGGCTGGGCCAATATAATTTTAAATTTCCAGCATCCAAACATAATATTTATACACAGTTAAAAGCCCTGAAAGTTGGGCTTCCACCAGAATTCATGAACAAATAAGTGCAGCACAGTGATGCAAATATATTTTAATCTGCAGTCTAAATCTGCATAAGAAGACATTTTACCAATAATTATTGCATTAATTTCCTATTCTTCAAGAAAAACATAAATTGTTTGCAGCACATCAATTTATTTAATATTATACTTTGCAAAAATATTTGATACGAGAAGTTTTGACAAAGTTTCAAAATAGAATAGAATAAATATGATAAGCAGCTTTTTAGATATTAATAATTAAGAAGACAAACCTTTGTGATTCTTTCTGGAATAGCTTCAGGCAGCTGAGATGCACGGACATCCTTAACCTTTATGTAGTTATACATGACGACACCACAAAGTGCTGCACAAAAGAGGGATAAAAAATAATTAAGCTAAGCTTCCAGAATCTGATGAAAATTGTCCACACTTCAAAAAGTAGATAAATACCGATTGCATAACCAATGATATTCAATCCAATTATCGTAGACTCTGGAAATATGATAGTTGAAAGTGCTATCAGTATCCAGTCTTTTAGAACACCAGCAACCCTTATGGTGACTGCTCCAGTTCTACCAATTACAAGGAATATGGAGAAGTTCAATGCTAAAGCAGAAAGAGCATTAGAGAAGAAGATCCAAAAGTTAAACTGAATCTGTGAAACTTCCATCCCAGACTTCTCCCATAAATACCGAGGCACAAATAGAAAGACAAAATTGCACATAAAAAAAATTAAGAAAATGTGAGAGATTCATGATTAACATGCCTTTCAACACAAATGCTTTCAGCCTCAAAGAACGCCACTTATGGAATGGTAACATCTATTAGGACAAACTTTAAGGATAAAAGGATGCAACAACCAGGTAGAATAACATTTTACAGCTGGGAAGAAATATAAAGTTAAACAAACACCTTATATCAGATTGGAAACACGATGCAAATCATATTAAAAGAAAGAGAGAAAAAAGAAAAGCCAGTTCCAATTGCAAGGATCCATATGGGAAAAAAATCACGGGGCCTAGATGGGGAAGAAGAAGAAGAAGAAGACAAGAAACTTCAATTTTGGCCCCCCAAATATCTTACTTGAATAGAGAGACCTCTTGAATCCTCAAAATACCATACCTGCATGGAGCTATGCAATATAAGCTGGTGATTGGATTTAGAGTCGAGCCCTTTTTCTGAAGAAGGACTTGAATTAAAACCAGCCTAAGTGCTTCTGCAAAGATGCCTGTAACCTGATAAACTGTGCCAACCACATTAAAATGAATTTCCCCATACGAGGAGATGACAACGCCAACACTGACCAGCAACATGTTTAAGAACACATCACACCTTGCTTTGTCAGTGCTACACATAACAGCCACAACAAATGTCGCCACTGGCACTGTAACACGCAAATCCATTAATTAATTACAAGTATACAATTAGCAGTTATAAACAACTTAGGCTCCATTTGTTTCGTGCATTCAGAAAATTTTGTCAATGAAAAATATTTTCCTAGACAAAGGGAGAATTAAGTCATTTTTCAGGAAAAAGACTTCCTGTTATGAAAAATTATTTTTCGGACTTTGACGAACTCATCCAAATAAAAAATAAATTATATAAATACATGTATTTACTATTATTAGTTATCCTTGACTACCAACACTCGTCACTGATCATCGTCAACCGGCAGTGGTTGCTGGTAATAAAAAAATTTTATTTTTAATATATTTTTTCTTATCTTAAATAATAAATAGTCTAAATATAAAACATTTGTGATTTAAATTTTGTTATAATTTTATAAATCAAAACAAAAATTAATATTTTTTTGTTGTGTGGTCCAAACATCAGAAAATATGTTACTCAGAAAATATTTTTACAGAAAACATTTTCCTCAAAAAATATTTTTCTCAAATAAGTTATTTTCCGTGAAACAAATAGAGACTTATCATGAATCTGAAAAAATTATTTGCGCTTCATATTTCCATACTGAGAGCTTTGAGCATCTGGATGAAGGCCACTGAAATGTATAAATAAGCAGTATTACCAAACCTGTGAATATAAGTAATTTAAAATTGTAAAAAGGCCCAATTTTTGTAAAATATCAAAATAAATAAGGATGCAATGTGTCACGTAAATAAAATTATAAATACTCTTTATTTCATGGAGTAATATGGAATTCGAATAGATATTCCCAAGTGTTGGTTAAAATTGTAAAATGTTATATAATCATTCTATAAGAACACTGTATTGCAAATCTATGGAACTGAAATCGACAAGAACATGAATAAGAGCAATTCTGTGGCTCATGGAACAGATGACATTCTTAGAATATTCCATTCTGCAAGCCAAGCATGGCGATAAAAAGATTTAGTGCTACAAGGAAAAAATTATCAGCCATTATGAGAAAGAAAAGGCATGATCTTCAAATAAAACCTATGTTACTTCGACTTTTCATTTTTGCAGAAGTGCCCGTGTCCATGGGATACGACACGCGTATGGGTATGGGATCCTTCCCGGATCCTTCAATCTAAAAGTGGATCCTTCCAAGTTACATGCATGAGCAACATTTGTCATTTCTTTTCTTTTTTTTTAGCATTTCCAATACATAATTTTGAATATCTTTAACTGGATAAAGTTTAATATCATCTACTTGCCAATCATTTTCATATTTCTAATTGTAATTAGATAAAAAAAAAAAAAAGTACTTATCAATTTTAAAATAGATTTTAGAATTTCTTTTAGCAATATTTTATTGTAATTGATCATCTCTTTTTGAAGTGGTTGTTTTCTTTAATTAATTTTTAGAGTAATTATCATGATAATGTAAATACAATGTACAGCATTTGTTATTTGATTTAATTAAATTATTAGTTTCAATTTAATTGAAATTCTTTTAGTAATATTTAATTGTAATTGGTTAATTTTTTTTTATCATGAATTGAAGTGAAATGACGTACTGCAATTTTATTTTTATTTAGCAATTAAATGTTATAATTTGATTAATTTTGAAGTTAAATTACTTTTTCTGTTCTTTATTAGATGTCGTTTAAAGGTTTTTGCATATATATTAAGGATTGTATTTAATAGGTATTACTACATATAAAAAAGACTACATTATCCCTAATTAATTATTTTTATAAATTATTGTGCACTCTAAAAAGAAACAATTATTATGAAAGAGAAAAAAGATAGAGTTGGAAAAAATTAATTAATGTTCATTGATAATGGTAAAACGTCAATTATTATGGAACAAAAATTTCTCTCTAAAACGACGTCTATTTTAGAATGGATGAAGTATTATATATGAAATATTTACATTTTTTGTAAGTATATGTCTAGATGTATCCCCGTATCTGAATCCTAATTTTCGATCCTTTTTAAATTTATCCACGTATCCTAAATTTTAGAAAGTGAGAAGTAGAACTCTCAAATATATACCAATATCAGATACCTTTCCCAAGTCCCAGTAACATAGAATAAAACTGTAGGCTCTTAGATAACTATGAGTTCAGAAAAATACAACAGCATCGCACACATGAAAATTGGTGCAAAGCTATTAACATACAAAGAACCATCTTGCTTTAATATATATCTATTAAAATACAAAGCGCAAAGCTGGTACAAGACTTAAAAAAAGACCCATCTTCCTGACATATTTTTCCCTCTCTCTCACACACATAATAACTCCTGCATCTTCATGATGGGAGATACAGAAATTAGGCTCTTTTTAACATCCACAACACCACCAATAAGTCAGCAATTCTTAGCATGACATCCAAGCAGATATCCAGGTTTGACAACAATGTAAAACTTTTAAGAATTTTTTTTCCCCTAATAGAGCAACATGTAAACCTAGTCAACTATTACTCATGTAGATGTGGATTTGGATTTGACATCATGTTGATTTTTTATACTTGTTACCTTAAAACTCAAATTCAAATCTGTAGTCATTTCAAATGCACACCTCTCCAGATTCTGAATAGACCTTATATGATTATAAGCCCCTACTCCAAGAGTGATTATGTTCTTTTACAGATTTGAGATGCATTGCCTCATCACTCATGAAAGTAACTAAAGATATCAAGACTCATTCTGACATTGGAATGCTGGAAAACACATTTCATACACATCTTACAGCCTCGTCTACGATTTGAATAAAATATCAGACAATTAAGAGAAGTCATGTCCACCACAATTAAGTTCTTACCAAAGACTAGCTGCAAAGAAGGCACTTATTGGTATAACGCATGTGGTTCAGGAAAGATAAGTTGGGTAAATGAAAGCGATAACAAAACAAAAGTATTATAAGATGTTTGAGAAAACAAATCAAATTACTTACATTTCAAAAGTCAATTTGACTGGAGATACAATCTGCTCATCGTAGAAGAGGTTAAAAATACAAAGATATGAGATTGCCTTTAGTAAACAGAGATATACGGAAAGAGTAACAAAAAGATACAGCAATCAATTGTCATACTTTGGCGAGGCATTAAGAAACTACTGTCTATGTGCATGCAGTGTATATGGCTACGAAAATTGGAGAATACAATTGCATATTGGTAGCACAGATTGCAGAAGAATTGAATTAGTCAAACACATTATAGAGGAATGATTTCAAAAAAAGTAATCAATTCGTGTGCGGAGGAAATGAAATATTATTCTTCAATACTTCACAAAGAGAATATCAACTTATTGCATCAAAATTCTAAAGCAATTAGAAGCAATGAATCATATCGTTAAGAGTGGAAACACAATAGGTCAATTTGTTGAGCCCCACGAAAAAGGTAATATTAATTAGTATAATAATTCATAGACTCACTTAATCAAAAGTGGATCAAGTTGACAAATATATCTTAGCCAGAAAATAAGCCTGGGAAAAAAAGGAATCATATGCATAAATAAAAAAAAATGAAAATTATGCAGTGAAACCTTGAATACACGAACAAGAAAAAAGGCCACCATCCCAGAAAATGCCATACGGATCATCGTAAGAGTGATGGGAAACGGAAAGTTGAAGTACTTTGGTGACAGAACCCACTGCAAACAAGATTGATAAAGTCATTGGTGCACAAATAGTTGAATGGAAAAGGAACTTTCAGATTAACAATCAAAGCAAATAGAGAAGTACATATCAATGAAAAATTATTACAATGATACTTAAGCAAGAGCAGCTCAAAGTTCAAGTTGAGAAGCAGAAGCAGCTGATTATTAGGTTGTGACACGTTAAAAATGAGGAAAAGAGTAAAAAAAAGAAAGGAAGGAGAGAGAGAGAGGGTAAAGAATCACCTTGTTATACAAAATAACAGCCGAAGAAAGCAAAATGTAGATCAAAAGATAGAGACAAGTGAGGACGAGTGGCTTGTTGATCATCATTTTCAACCAAACCAAAATGCCCACACCGAGTCTGTATTTAATGCGCGGCCTCTGTATCTACAACATCTTAGGCATATAAAAAACAGCTACATTCATATACTTGTCCGTTGGCGAAGGCTCAAAATCGTCCAAAATGAAATGGAAATGCCTGAAAACGATTGTAAATAAGACGTCATAAGGTAACTGCAGACGTTGCAATTGCAGCACCGACAGGCAAATCACATAAAAAACTAAATCAGTTAACGAAGAAAGGCTGGTCTGATCTATGAATAGGCAAAAGAAACAATAATAATTTTTACCTGAAGACGAGAGAGATCAAATACAGCAAATCTGAATGCGTCTCGATTTCACTGCTTGCTCTGAAGAAACACCAGTGGCTGCAGGTGCAGATGGCAGATCGCAGCCAGAGGGTAATAAATAAGGTTGGTGGTAACTTGGTGCACTCACTCTCTCTGTCCAATCGAACATAAAACGAAATTGCAACTTTTCATCTCATCGCATCCCCACGGTTATTATCTTTTAGGCGCGGTGATTAAGAAAGAAAGCACCCAAGCGATCGGCCCAATGGGTTGGGTTCAGAACCAGACCAAGACCAACCACCATTTGCTGATTAGCCCAATAATGCTTGCTTGCTTATCTATATCACATCAAACCAATTGCTTGGTTCAACCCATTTTAATTATATTATTGAGAGATTAGATTAACATTAATTTGGTTTATATATTTTAAAATTTGGTGTATATATATATATATAATACAATCTAGAAATCAAAATTGAAAAAGTCAATGGGAGACGAAGAATACATTTAATCTTTATACGAGTTTGAATGAATCTTTTTACTTTTTATTATATAATATAAATTTAAATTAAAAATATGGCCGTCTTCAATTACATAATATATAAAAATATTAAATTTTAGTGTAGCACACGGTATTTAAATATGCGTTTAAGTTACATGAATTATAATCAAACAATCACCAGCCTAATTAAGCTCTGCATATATAGTATGAGGTTGAACCAGTGGTAGCATCATCTGTTAGAAGCACAAAAAATGGGCACTGCACACAGACTCTAACTAATGTCGCGCTACCAAAACATTCTTGGATGGCTGACAACCACAAACAAATTTGAATATAATAGCCAACAAAATTGTGAAACAGACAAATGACTTGTTGGCTAGAGGTTTCCCTCATCCTAACTCTTTTTTAAATAATCAAGTGAATATTCATATTGGATGAATGGAACAAATAAAATAGATTGTTATCGGTAGACTTATTAATAAAATTAGTTGAATCATTTTCACTGAACAGCTAGAGTATAAATACTTGATGATGATGATGCTACATTGGACAGTTGAATATCAAAAGTTCACCGTAAGTAAATATTATCTCATATGTACAGATGGAATTTTTTTTTGTTTTTTTGACAGTATCATGTGATTAGCTACTTCTATATGAGTTACCAACAGATTATTAATATCAGTAGCAAAGAGGAAAATTCTATAAATTCTTATTATTAGAGGAATCCACTACCAAAAGTGTGGATTATACTTGATCTGGGCATCACCCTTTTATCACTACTGGTGGGATCATTTGCAAAGATGGAACTTTATATGGTTTTATTTTTGCAACTGCGTATATGATTGTAATCCATCCTTATAGTTTCTGTTTTTGCTTCCTATGGCCGTAACTGAGTGGAAATACAAAGACTGCAGAAGCCATCAATGTTTGTTGAGAGAAACGTCTAAGTGTGTTGCTTTCATCATTGAGCCAGTGAATCATTTAGAAGCAAGTTAGAACAATGCAATCAAATAATTATTATAAGACCACAGCTGGCTCTTCTTTTTTTCTTTTTTTTCTCTTTTTTAATATGGATAATTAAAAGGAAAAAAAGTGGAAAAAACTTTATCTAACAATTTTATAACTTTAAAGACTTGATATTTCTTTTGAAAATACGCATATATAGAGAGAGAAAAAAAAAAGAAAAAAAATATGTTCAGGCGTATAATAAATAAATCTTAAAATCTTTATTGTTCTTTAATCTTCTCATTGGATTCTTCTTGTATTGTCACAGACCAAAAAATTACATTTGCTAAGCGATCAATCTCTACTTGTTTGAAAATCAATAAGGGCTAAGTTACTTTAATGTGTTGCAGCAACAACCATTTTCCTTTATTTGGCGGGCCTGTTTCAATGTTCCAAATTCTGAAATGAAGTGACTACATCCCATGCATAAAAAAAGCACCTGGCCCCCAATTACATGTTACAATTAGAAATAACCACATAACCCTCCCATCTAACTGAATTGTATCAACTTCTTCAGGCAATAAGATGACATTTCTTCTTGCATTGGTGGCACCTCCATAACTTGTGGCAATGAGTAACAATCCCATATTAATTATTAATCTGATTTTCGCACATAGCAGAGCAGAGTAGATATATGCACACACATCTAAGCATGCATTTGAAATGTGAAGTAATCTGACACAGGGTACTTTAGGATCTGGCTTTGTATGTGGTTGAGGCAGCAACGGACCCATCTCAAAAGCTTAGCGTTGAAAAACTTTGCAACTTGGATTGTTAACTCTTGCTTTTCTTTTTTTCTACTATTCTGCTGCCAACAGGAACAATTACACATTAATGTAGAATTTATATATATCATGGGAAACAATTGTTCATATGTAGATCAATTGCACTACATACATACATATATATGTATCTTTTCTGTATTATACTATTACGATTTTTTTTTATGGGTTTTTCTACATAACATAAAGATTTACGTCCTGATGATGTTTGTTGTTATCCCAACCCATTACATACCAAAACAAACAAGGCGTATATATATTATTATGGTGACTGCAGTCCATTTCTTTGAGTATTTCAATCTGATTCTGACTCACCCTATTGACAAATATGAAAATTGGAGCACATAGAACACAAGAAAAAAATTTCATGAATACCCATTAAATATAATATATTTTTACAGGCAAGCATTTTATTTGATATATAATATTGGTGTATGTTGATCTTTTAACTTTCACTGATTTATGTTTATCACAATCATAAATCACGCTGGTTACTTGTCTATTTGATTTCTTCTAATCATAATCATTATCTTTGATCTTTTCTTCTTCTTTTTTTTTTCTATGCTTTAATGTCAACGTTTGACTGAAAAAAGTTGCCCAAATGAGTTTGGAAAAAAGAAAATTTGGAATACAGACAAAGAAACCAGCTTCCTATTCTTTAAATTGATACTCTCTCTCTCTCTCTAAATATTTTATTTAAAAAAAAAAAAAGAAAAAAACAGAAGAAGCAACAAAGAAAGAAAGCTTGTAAAAATACTTGTCACTTGATGATGTTTGTCTCTCACCGGATATATAAATATAGAGTAATAATAAGGAAACCAAAATTTATGTATATGTAATGTAAAGCATGTCTTTCCTTTTCACCTACTACTGACAACTCAACATCTTCTTCTTCTTCTTACCATTTCAACCCAATTTCCAATGCCCAGAATGGAAGTCCTTCATTTTTCACAATGTGGCTGTGTTGGATGACTGACAACACTCTCATTTCCAGCTGTCTTTTCCATTCAAATAAAGTTTAGGGCTTTTGCTTTTGTTTTCCCTTTCATCATTTGTCTGCACCATCAGACAGCGGTTTACAATCAGGTTCGTAATTTCATAAAAAGCAAGTTTCTCTTTTTAATCTGTTTTATTGGGTTCCTATTGAAATGCCCTTTTATTTCTTAGAGCTTCTTCATAAATCATGTACATAAATTTGTATCGGTGTCTGGTTTTAAAAGTTTGTTTCTTTTTGCCTTTTCTATTCTCATATTTATGCACTTCTTTCAAATGATAAATGGAAATATCACTCTGTTTCTTATGTTCTGTATTCTTATCTCTGCCGACATGTCGTTTCTTGTGTTTCTGCTTATCTTCTCCTATCTTTTCAGATAGTGTTTGTTTTTGAAACCTGCTTGGAATATATTTAATGTGAAAGGAAAGGTTCTGTTCTTAACCTGTTGATGTGAAAGCTAGACTGTGACTTGTGCTATAAAATTAGCTATTACTTAGTTACGAAATGAAGAGAAATATGAAATCTTTGAATCCATGAGTTCATGGAATTGTGTTGTTTCATTTTTTTTTTCTGCTTTCTCTCCTTCAGGTTTATTAGAAATAACAGAAAATGGCATCAACTCTTAAGGGCACCCTAACCAAGAAATACATTGGTTTGGATCTGTGGGTAATAATAGCTATATGTCTGGGAGTGGTTTGTGTAGTGACCTTGGTGGTTTCACTATGGTGTACTTTTAGAAAGAAAACAAGGACAAACAGCAAACTTTCTGTAAGTGAAAGACCCAAGGTTTCAGAGGAAATTAAAGAGATTGGTGTTGATCAAAATTCAGCAAATAGTGGCGGTTTCCTCAGCCTCAATGATAAGTTCAGTGACAGAGAATCAGAGAAAATATCGATCCAATTGGAACATGCTGATGATAGCAGCCAGTCTGGCTCGTTCAATAATGTTGACAAAGATGGTGCTGGGTCTCAATTAGGAGAAGAGGGAGCCACAGGAACAGCTTCTGCCTACAGGCCTTCTTCACACCCCTTGACTGCCCCTTCACCTCTTTCCAGCTTGCCTGAATTTTCACACTTAGGCTGGGGTCATTGGTTTACCCTCAGAGATCTACAAGTTGCAACAAACCGGTTTTCCAAGGATAACATAATTGGCGATGGTGGATATGGAGTCGTTTATCGGGGAAATTTGATTAATGGTACTCCTGTCGCTGTCAAGAAGCTCCTGAACAATCCGTAAGTTGCATAAGCTGTATAACATCATAATCTCATACAATTTTAATTACATCATCTTCAAATTACACGTTTATTTGACAGTTGTCTAATGTTTTTCTTACAGAGGCCAAGCTGATAAGGATTTTAGAGTTGAAGTAGAGGCTATTGGTCATGTGCGGCATAAAAATCTAGTTCGACTGTTGGGGTATTGCATTGAAGGAACCCAGAGGTATTATATTATTTTGTATTCTTTCTTAATTTGAAAACAAAAATAGAAGGTTTGTGGGTCAGTCCTCTTTGTGTTAGCATGCAGGTCAACAGCTTGAATGTCTTAAAATTGCTAGTTTAGCTTTGGTCTTTCATTCAAAGCATGCACACACATATACATCCTACAAACTAATCTCCTATATTTATAGATATTGTTCAATGTGATCAACTTATTGCTCTGGCAAAGATTTCTCTGCTCATAAAACTATAGGGGGGAAATGCTATAAATATCTAAACATTAAAACTTTCAGAAAATGCTTGCTTTTATCATTTGTAGTTCAGAAAAGGACAAGCCTCCTGGTTTATAGGTTTTGCAGTCACTCATTCATCATTCTCCTGCCATCATTTTCAGGTTGTTAGTATATGAGTATGTCAACAATGGCAATTTAGAACAATGGCTCCATGGAGGCATGTGCCAGCACGGTTATCTTACTTGGGAGGCTCGCATTAAAATTCTACTTGGCACTGCAAAAGCGTAATTCATCCACTTATTCTAAGTTGCTTACATTTATAGTGGCTTTGAGTTTATTTTCATTCATGATTATGATTTTCCAGACTGGCTTATTTGCATGAGGCCATTGAGCCAAAGGTGGTGCACCGAGACATAAAATCAAGCAACATATTAATTGATGACAACTTTGAAGCCAAAATATCTGATTTTGGCCTGGCCAAATTGCTGGGTACTGGAAAAAGTCATATTACTACTAGAGTCATGGGTACATTTGGGTAAGTACCTTTCTTCCAATCTGTTGTGTGCAATTTAATGGTAGACTCCTCTTCATTGTTCTTATTATTGTTTCTGAGGGTGATTGCATAACTAAAAAAACCCTGCCATTGTTGAAAATAGTCTTTCTTTTGAAGCGTGAAAGAACCATCTTCATTTTCTTGTTTCCTATGTATTTAATTTAGCCTTTATTTGCCAACTTTTCCTTTGTTAATGTTTCAGTTATGTTGCTCCCGAATATGCTAATTCTGGTCTTCTAAACGAGAAGAGCGATGTTTATAGTTTTGGAGTTGTGCTCTTGGAAGCAATTACTGGAAGGGATCCAGTGGATTATGCTCGACCTGAAAATGAGGTAGACATGTTTCACCATAACTTGATGAGGTTCCAAGTTCATCACACTGTGCATCTGTCTGCTGACCAGTGATTCACATGTTCTCATGAGTTGAATTTTGGACATTAGCTCACCTTGATTGTTTGTTCTGAATTTTTAGACTAAAACATACTTCCAATGCCATTTTAGACTAAAATATGGTTTGCAGTGTCTGGAAACTCCATTTATTTCATCAAGCAATAGTCTGTCCTGATGCTTATTAATGTATATTAAACATGATTGCACAATATTATCTCAGATCAGAACCGTCTTAAAATAGTCCTATTGGTTGCATCTTTCAGGTAAATCTGGTGGAGTGGTTGAAGATGATGGTCGCAAGAAGATGTTCTGAAGAGGTTGTAGATCCAATGATTGATACAAGACCATCAACAAGTGCACTTAAACGAGCTCTTCTAACGGCATTGAGATGCGTTGATCCAGATGCTGAGAAAAGACCAAAGATGAGTCAAGTTGTTCGCATGCTTGAATCGGAGGAATATCCTGTACCTAGAGAGGTTTTGATTCTGAAATTTTCTCAAATGTCCCACAGAAACTTGTAAAAAACAGCATATTATTATTAGTATTATTGAAATCTCCTCAAATATGGATTTTCTTCGAATTAAGAAATGAATGATCTTTAAATTGAAAGTTGCATGTTTGAGGTTTTAATAAGATGACCCTTAGAAGGTGTTGTGGACGGAACTTGCAGGATCGAAGACGCCGAAGGAGCCAGGCAGGGGTGACAGAGACCGAAAATTCTGATACTGTTAGGAGTGAGAATCCAGATTCAAAGAAAGACCATGGAAGAAGCCATCGGGCATAGATATGGGAGTTGTTTGTAAAATCAGAGTGCATGCACAATAGACAAATGACTCATTCTTTTGACCTTCCAAAGTCTTGGGCATGTGAGACAGCTACAGTTGGAGCGACGCCATGGTACTTGGGGGAGTTGGGTTTGGTAATGTGAAATAGGTTCCTGATTTGAATTCTAAGAATTTAGTTAGGGATTGTGCAGAGCAGATTAGTTTTGTCTGAAAGATGGGTTTGAAAGGACACCCCTGGGAGAGGTGGGTACAGATGTTAGTGATTTTGGTTTCAATGTTTTTTCATTTTAATTATTTGTCCTCATAGTTTTATTTGTATGGGGTCATAGTAATCCAAAAGAATTAATGTTGAATATGCTCTTTTCTGATAGCAATTGATTTTGAGTATGTCAATTAGATTAGAAGAAGAGTACTCAAATCCCCAAAAAAGAAATTACACTGGAGAAATTCATTCATTCTATAAAGCCGCAGGCAAAGCAACTTGTTAAATGTCAATCATGACATGAGGGGCTGAGCAGTTCCAGTGTTTTGAGGATGGGCTTAACCAGGGAAGTTGGGGCTGTGGGTGAGAGGAACTAATGAAGCCGAAAAAAAACGTTTCAGGTGGCAATAATGGTCACCAACCTTTGCATGAAAATGTTGGCACCACGAGGCCAATTAAAATTGATCATGAATTTGTGTTAGCATTAGAAACGGAATGTAAGCAACATGAATCATGCTTGCTTTGTGCTTACTTAACACGAAACCCATTTTCTTCTCATCAATATTTGTATACTATATATGTATATTGATTGATTGCATTTGATTTATTCCATGCGAAATCATTTTGCTTTCTTCCAAACGTTTGTATTGGATAGCAAAAGAAAAGGATGAAACTTAAATTACATTTATGCCTGTGTAATTTAGTACAGAAAAGAAACCTGAAGGCTGAGTAGCTAATTTCATCAAAAAAAGGCAAACGCATAAATGTAGAATAACAATCATTGTAACTGCTTGTTCCTATACACAACCAACATAGTTTGTTGGTGATTTAATAATAAATATTGCACCAAAACCTGCACCTCATATTCAACTTATAAAACTCAAACTAGAACTTGACAAATATTTATTGTTTGAGATTATTAATAGATAGAATCAATCCAACCACACTACAGGACCTCGTCATACCCTTGTGCCATAAACACCCACAGTTCCGCAGAGGTGATAGACCAAAACCCAAAATTCATCCCTCCATGCACCACTATGATTTTCCCTTCCTTCCTCTGCCAGACTTGAAAATTTGACTTTGGAGTTCAACAATCAGATTGTTGAACTCAAAAGTCAAATATACGTTTGATCGCGTCTCAAGTAACTAACACTTGAATTAGTACGTAATATGCATAAAAATGGTTATATTTGTCTCTCTTTTTTGGGCGTCTACGTTACATGATGTGGGTTGGAAGTTGGATCTGTTTCAATGATTGAATCCAAATCTAAACCTCTGATTACAAATTGGTGAGAATAATTTAATTATATATATTGGTTTGGAAAAAAAAAATAGCAAATTTGTTAATGGAAAATAAATTGTGCGAGTGAAAAATTTTATGTGAAATTAAGATTAATATTGTTATTTTTGAACCATATTACTTAATTTGTTCCCATTCACTGCAACTGCAATTACATTTAGGAGCTGTGTTTGAACAGAAACTGTTTGGAGTTTCATAATCAACTAACAACTCCTAATTTCATCTCTTAACCAATCAACCTAGTCGGTTTTGAACACAACGACCACCTTCAATTGGAACCAACCCAACAACAAGCATATACAAATGTATGTTGAATTGGCCCTTCTAGTTCCAAATAAAAAATTATAATATACATGAACCAACCATTCTTTCAAAACTCTTTTTTTTCTTTTTTATATTTTAGAGCTACCTTTGACTAAATTATTGGTGTTAACTCCTAATTTCATTATTTTTTATTATTTTATCTATTTTCATCTCAATAATATGAATTTATATTTATTTTTAAAGATTTTTTTAATTTTTTAGTCTAAGATAAGAGTTTTTAATTATTCCTTTATTAAAATTTGAGTCTTTTGTATGGAGGGTTTTGTTATACCTTTTATGAATTGATTTATAATATTATTAAAGAGATTGATAAGTTATTTTTATAATAAGTTAACTGGACTCGTTTCAAAATAAAAATGTTGATTTATGGCTATACAACCGAGAAAAATATTTCACTATTATGCAAAATTCAATACTTTTGTCAATATAGTTGTATTTCTTAAAAAAAAAAATCTTCACTTTCTAGGTCATATTTAACATATGATTGTAAACTTTAATTTTTATATGTATTGATATTTTTATATTTAATATTTCATAAATGACATCTAAAAGAATTATAATATACACATACAAAACCCACTAAGGGGCGGTGGCGTATCATTTTGTGAGTCCAATGGCAAGGGATATTTAGTTCATACCATGTAAGTCTGTTCAAACATACCACTTGTACTTATTGCTTATTTCGAATTTAAAATCTCATAGTTTCAGAGATAATTTCAATATCACTAAATTAAAAAATCATTGATGTTAAGGAGAGTGACAAATACATTTCATAAGTAAAAAATGTGGTGAGAACTAGATTTGGTATCCAATGTTGAAAATGTCAGCACATTATTTTCATCGCAATCAATTAAAAAGTGAGACCAATCCTTAGTAGATCAGATTACACTTTGATTCAGGGAGTGGTGCTTCTATGTAGACCTGCCAATGCCATAGGGTCCACGCGGTGCAGCTTTATTTTCAACAAAAGTAGAAATGCCTTTGTTTTCGACCCTCTTAATTCGTTCCAATGCTTATCGATTATGTTCCCATCATCTTTGCCTTTCCCATCACAACCCCAAAAAAAAAAAAAAAAAGATCACTTATCAATTTGGTCGTACTAAGTGGTGGGTCTAGACCCTAAACTGTAGATTTAGCTAATACAAAACTTTGAAGTAAACTACTACCACTCACTTTCCTTTAAAATTATGTTGCTCATAAAATAGCAATCAATCTCCTCACAGACATGTGATAATGAAGGGCTTATTTTCTGAAACATCAACTCAACTTTGAAAAACAAATGGATTCTGAAATTCAACTATTACTTCAAGTTGAATAGTCACAATCACGCAACAACTCTTTTTTCTTTTTACACCTGTGACAAAATTGAAGACTTGAAAGACTTTTATGGCTCAATATAATTTAGAAAAAAACCTATTTTTTTTCAACATTTTTTATAAATTTTTCTTTCATTATAAATACTGTTGAATATGAGACGTTATGTCTTCCGGTCAAAAGTTTGATTTTTCTTTGACATATAATATCGAAATTCCACCATCAAATTCTGGTCTATGGAAAATCTTACCGATTGCATAATAATACTATTTTGATATTTATAAATTATCTGAGACTTTTGCTTCACATAACACGTTAACTTATATAAAATTTGTGGTTTACAAGTTAAGGAACGCTCTTCCTCTTCCTCTTCCTCTTCCTTGTAAACAAATTATAGTTGAGTATCAAAACCTTCCATTTATAATTTTTCTTTGCTTTTCTTTTTCTCATAAGTGAGTTGTTGTTTAAAACTTAATCTAATGAGTTAGTAACGAGGGCGGAACAGTGCATGGGCTAAGGAGGATTTTAGCTCAAGGTATTTTAAGAAAAGAATAAAAAAATTAATTTAAAACTCTTCAAAAGAATATCTCTTCTAACCCATTGAAAAATTAAAAAAAACTTTCATTCTTTTGAGACTCTTTCTTTCTAAAATACTCATTATGTGAGGTTAGAATTTAGACAGCTCGAGTAGTAGTTAAGATTAATCCTTTTAAAATTCATTAATACTAATGCGAATTTTCGATATTTTTCTGATCTTTTCATATATTCCAAGCATCCATCATTGCAAGAAAGTAAAAAAAAAAAAAACTATTAATTACGTATTTCAAATACTAATACGAAGTATAATTAATTTTAATTATTTATAGAAAAATTTTTAGAATTGTAAAAAAAATTTACTTATATGTAATGATTAGACCGTTTATTTCATAGAATAAATAATTTATCTAATGTTGGTATAGTCTTCCAGCTTTCTTCCATCTTTTGGACAAAAGTAATTTGTATTTGTTTAATTTATGATAAATAAAAAATTGATAGTAGGGCCAAAAATAACCAAGAAAGAAGAGTGATGTGAGCTCAATTAGGTGTGCACGATACTCGACAGATAAAATCAAATTAGAACTAAAATTTTCTGTTGTGAATAATAAAATTTTTGAATTGGATTAATTTTTTTAAATAGGATGATATCAAAGATTTTATATTATTCAAACTTAGAATCGGATAGAACTGTTTTGTACCAAAAAACGAAACTGAACCATATATATATATATATATAGTTTCACTAATTAATTTGTTCAATTAGTATATATTATTAATAATTATATTATTTATTAATTCTAAATTAATATTGACTATTAAAAAATTCAGTTTAATTTTAATGTAAAAGTTATTAATTATAATTTATCAAATTTTATTAGTTATAATTTATTAAATTATCAGGTATTTATTTTAATCATTAAATGATTAAAAGTTAAAAAAAAATTTATTTTGATTCAAAAAGATAAAAAAAATATAAAATTTAATTTTTAATAAATTAAAATAACTGAACTAGTACCAAATCAAATTAAACTGTCTCAAAAGAATCAAATTAAATTGTCTTGAATTTACAAGAAATCGAATTGAATTAGACTAAAAATTTGAGACGATATTAGTTCTCTATTTTTAAAATTTCTAAAATTTCAATTCAATTCAAAAAATTTTGAAATCTTCAAATTAGACCTAATCATACACGCCCCTAGGCTCAAATGAGTTTGTGTTCGTCCACATTCCTATGTGTTGGTAACTAATAGTATGCTACAATTACAATTTTTGCCCATACATAGCTGAGGCCTGAGGGTTCAATTTGGCATCGGCTACCAAGCCCAACATCAAAAAGCGAGATTATTATTAGCATTTTTAGCAAAAATTTCTAATAATTGTTTCTCTCATTCAAATTTCTAGATGCAATGCAGCGAACAAACCAGAAAAAACCTGAAGTACAAATATAAAGAAAAAATTGAAGAAATTGAAATGTAAAACAGCTAACACTAATTTCATTTGATAGTATATGCAGAGAAAAAACAGAGAATATAAAAAAAAGCTATGGTGTTGATTAAATAAATAGCGACGAGAGATCCAAACTCGACAGATTTGATATTGAAAAAATTTTGTTTTTGCTCATAAAAAATATAATTTTTATTTGTACGATTCTATAGAAGAAAGGAAAGTGATATTAAGCAGAGTAGACAGGAAAAAGTGGTGGTAGATAAATGAAAAAAAAAAGGACAAAAAGTGATGTGATCTATTTATAAAGAAATTGTCTTTTGTTTATGCGGAATTTATATAACCATTTAAGACATTAGGTTTGGATAATATCTAAAAATTTCTAAATTTTAAAGTATAGACTTTTTAATTTTTTCTATTTTGATATATAAATATTTTTTATTCAATTAAGTATTTGAATTTATAAAATTATTTTTAATATGATTTTTTTTTTCAATTTAAGCGATCAACAATTATCACGTGAAAATCTATCTGATTTGATATTAAATTTTATATATTATTTTTAACTAATTATATATAGATGCATAATTTGTTCACTCTTAATATAAAATTTATTCATTTTTTACTTTTATATATATTTAAATAAATTTTATTTCTATTATGATAAAATTTATTCAAATATATATTAAAAAATAATAAATTTTATATTTAAAATAAAAAACTTATGTATCTAAATTTTACATACCTAATCAGTGGAAACAATATATAAAATATAATATTAAATGAGATATATATAATAAAATTACAGATTTTATTAATTAAATAAAAGAAAATATCATATTAAAAATAATTTTACTAATTCAAATACTTAATCGAATAAAAAAATTATCTTAATACTATAAAAATTAAAAATTTTAAACTTTAAATTTATAATTTATCCAAATTTAAATGATATTTAAAAAAGATTTTTTTTTGTGAAAAATGCTAACAAAAATAAAAAATGGTGGGGGTCATGACGGCAAGGGCGAGAGACGCGGGCGTGGGACTATAGATTCCGAAAGTTGGCGATCATCATCAAGATTTTATTTAATTTTTAATTTAACGAAAAAGTGCACTGAAACCGCATTCATAATTCTCCCTGTCCTTATTTCTTTTCCAGTTGAAGTACTACTGTGACTTTAAATTTATACTCTAACGATAATAAATATTAAAATAAATTTTTTCATTAAATTTATTTTTAAATTTTTATTATTTTATTAAAATAATGTTTTAATAATATTTTTATATATTATTATATTTATATTTAATTATTTTTTTTGTATTTATTATAATTAGATTATATCATTAAAAAATATATTTAAAAAAATTAAATTTAAATATATTTTGATAAAAAACAATTTATATTAAATTTAAAAATTTATTAAATCTCAAAATTCTAAAAATAAAGCTCCATTTTAATACGGTAACTTTATATAATAATAATTTTATTTATTTAATTATAATAAATATAAAAAATAAATTAAATTAAAATATAATAATATATAAAAATATTATTAATTAATTTTTTAATAAGCTATTATATATTTATGTATAAATTTAATGAAAAAATTCAGTTTAATATTTTATAAGATTGGGGTGTACGTGCTACTTTAACCTTTCTTTTTCTTTCCTTTCTGCTTTCTCCTTCCCTTCCTTAAAACACGCAATCTCCAGCTGCAACTTCTTCGCCTCTGCTCTTTTCTTTACCTTGTTTGATTGTTTCAGTTAAAGATGTTTTGTGTTGGAGGAATTTATTAGTAATGGAATCAAAAGCTCTGTCTCTTTCTATGATGTTTGGCTGATCATAGGCTAATTCAGGCCTTGCTTTGGATCCATGGATATGTTGTTGCTTTTACTCTCTTTTCATTTCTGCGCGCACAACTCTGTTTTCTTGGGGTTTAAGCTCCTTGCCCATTTAAGCTCTCCGTGTATATTGAAATAGGAATTCTGTTTTAAAAAGTTTGTATCTTTATTGAGTTCAACTGTGTTGTTACTGTTTTTCTTTAATTATACATATAGTTTTTGGGTTTAAAATGGAGGCTAAAACAAGAGGGGAGTCTCATCATTTGTTTGTTCCAGTGGTGTCGGATTTGAAGGAAGTTGGTAGGAAGGGTTTGGAATGGGATTTGAATGACTGGCGATGGGACGGCGATCTTTTTACAGCCACTCCATTGAATCCCCTTCCATCGGATTGTAGGAGTAGGCAGTTGTTCCCAATTGCTCCTGAAATCACCACAAATGCTTCTCTATTCAACACTTCAGCTTCTTCTTCTTCTCATATTAATAAGAATAATAATAATAGTGATGATGACTTGGGGAATGTCAATGGGAAGAGAGAATTGGAGAAGAGAAGGAGGGCTGTGGTTGTTGAAGATGAACAACACTTGACAACTACTGATGAGCCGGCCTCCCTTAATCTCAAGCTTGGTGGTCAAGCCTACCCAATCATTGATGAAGATGCAAAGAGTGGAAAGAAGACCAAAATTATTGCCACTGCTTCAAATCGTACTGTTTGTCAAGTGGAAGACTGTAGGGTTGATCTCAGCAATGCCAAGGATTATCACCGACGCCATAAGGTTTGTGAAATGCATTCCAAAGCCAGTAAAGCGCTG
>CATIWR010220743.1:0-35300 GCA_949677035.1 Omphalea diandra
GAGATTCCCATAATAAATATTTTTTATACTATATCTTCTCACACACAGTTGTTCATAAATATATATATATATATATATATATATATATATATATATATATATATATATATATATATATAAGTCATGAAATGCCACTAAATAAGATTCTTGAGGTGGAATTATTTAATGTATGGGGCATTGACTTTATGGGCCCCTTTCCTCCCACATATGGGCAAAACTATATCTTAGTAGTTATTGACTATGTGTCTAAATTAGTTGAGGCAATTGGTTCTCCTACTAATGAAGCTAAGGTGGTGACTAGATTTATAAAAAGATTCATTTTCTCAAGGTTTAGAGTGCCAAAAGCCATTATAAGTGATGGAAAAAAACATTTTTGTAATAGACAACTTGAAGTTTTGCATAAAAAATATGGAGTCACTAACAAGATTGTTACCCCAAACCATCCACAAACAAATGGGCAAGTGGAAATCTTTAATACTGAATTGAAGCATATTTTAGAGAAGATAGTTTCCACCTCAAGAAAGGATTGGTCACTCAAGCTAGATGATGCATTGTGAGCATATAGAACAACCTTCAAAACACCTTTTAGAATGCCTCCTTATCGTTTGGTTTTTAGGAAAGCTTGCCATCTTCTAGTAGAGTCAGAACATAAGGCATATTGGGCCATTAAATTGCTTAATTTTGATCTTAAAGCAGTCAGAGAGAAGTTTCTACTTCAATTGAATGAGCTAGATGAAATTTGAATGAACGCTTATAAGAGTACTTGAATATACAAGGAGAAAACTAAAGTTTGGCATGACAAGCATATTCGCAAATGCCCTTTTAAAGTGAGATAACAAGTATTATTATTTAATTCTCAAATTTGATGTTTTCCAAGAAAGCTGAAATTTTGTTGGTCCAGGTAGTTTAAAGTGATGTAAGGTTTTTCTCATAGAGTTGTAAAGCTGCAAGAAAAAGATGGAAAATGTTTTAAATGAATGGCTAGTGTTTAGAGCCTTATTTCTATGGAGATACATTGCAAAATGAAGAAATTCTTCTTCTAAACCCTCTATGAGCTGAGAATTATGGATAAAGTTGAGCTAATGACTACAAACAAGCACTTGTTAGGAGGCAACCCAATGATTATATTATTTCAGTAAATTTAGATTACTTAATTTTAATTTTGCATGTTAATTCTTTTCAACTCTAGGCTAATTAATATTTTACATTCATAGAATTTTGCAGTGCTTTTATAAGTTTAATCATTAGTTAGATTTGTTGCTTTTGTGTTAACTCAGGTTAATTTCAATTTAATTATGTTGTTTATTAGATATCTTCGAGCAAAAATATTAAAAAAGTAGTAGGAAATTTTATTTTCAAATGTACAATATCAAAGATGACTAAAAAATGAAAATCACTTGCAAACAAATTTGCATGGGTCATGCAGGAGCTTAGGGACAAGGTCTTCATAACTAGCAGAGGAGATGGACAATTAGCTTTTTGAGTTAAATTAGAGTTAAGTTGCTTAGGCCATCCTTCGACCCATATAGATACCAGACGAGCCATCATTTTAAAAAATCTCTTTTTTTTCTCTCAACCTAAACATAACTAACCCCTTCCTATTTCTAACCTAAACCTTTTCCTAACGTCATCAACCACCAAAACCATCATTACCCCTTTTTCTCTCCTTTAAGACCCAAAGGAATTTGACTAGATCTTCAACCAATTATCCTTCTTCAAAAAGGCCATCACAAACCCAAGACCTAAGATCAACTTCACTATCCTTAAACTTTGGCATTTCGCTTCTACTGTTAATGGCCCTAGGACCTTTGATATCAAATCTACACTTTGAAGTTCCAAACCAAAATGCCTGTTGTCAATCTTGAAAACCTTCAAACTCAACAATGAGGTTAGTTGGATGCTTATTAGTATAGGGTTGTCGAAGTTTGCTAAAATAAAACTACCCACTTCTGTTGGCCTAACTTTGGAATTCCTCACCACACTCACTCCAAGGCCAGTTATAAACTCCAATCGATGCATAAAGTTTTTAATTTGACTATTTTATATAAACCATGAGGCACCAATGGTTATGTTTAATCTCATTTTCAGATTTCCCAAAGATGAACATGTCACACCTCCCTCGGAGTATAAGAAGTAAGAATTTTAGAACCAAACACCTTTGGAGCCTTAACATTTTGGCAGGGTGCTCCAAAATCACATGAGATCAAGAGCTTGAGGCTCCATTACATGTATATACTTACATACACAATCTTTGCTCGAGGTGAGAACATGGGTTTGATTGCCAAAAATGATCTTTTCTTTCTTTGGTATGTGAAGAAATGGTAGAGGACAAATTAGTGTGTTTGGCTTCTGTAATAACTACAAGTAATAACTAAGGCCATAACTTGAAAAATAATGGTAGGCTTTGTGACTACTACTATAACAACCTTTATTGCAAGTTTTTGATATCGCATATACTCATAAGAGACAACTATAATAATTAAATACCCCCACTAATCTTATTTGGTGTAAATTTAGTTATGCAAAAAGACTGGCAGTGAATGCATCCTCATTGGGGTGGAATCAACACCTAAAAAAAGAGACATAAGGGCTAGTCATCTGAGGCAGTCTTATTTTCTATAATTCCCAAATATCGTTGCACTTGGACGAAATGGTTGGCAGAATACAACATATGTAGGACCAATTGATGGATTTTTTATACACATGGGATTCTGATGCCCACAAGCACAATGATTTTTAAATTTCAATTCTAGTTTTTTTTTTGTTTGTTTTAATTTTCAAACAATTTGAGTTGTGTTGGCATATGGATATATTGGTTACTTTGGATGCAGGTTTAGGATTGCCACTATTAGTAATTTTGTTTTGAGATAATTCATCTTTAAAATGTTGAAGGGTTGGAATTGGTAATTTGATGTTGTTTTGTTGTGTTTATTGAGTTGTGAGTAAAAATTAAGTTGATTGAATTATGATTTTATGGATGAATTGTAGAATTATAACTATTTTGTGAAGAATGTGTTAAGAGTTATTTTGAATTGTGTTGCTTAATTAGCTAAAGTAGTAGGTGAAAGCAATGAGATGGTTCTGTTATCATTAAGTGATCTGGTTTGCTTAAAAATGTGTTTGTGCTTATGAAGATTGTGGAAATAAATGAGTGTGTTTAAGTGAAGGAAATTTGGAAATGAGAAACTGTGGAGTGCTAGTTTTTGCAAATAATGATTGGAATAGTAATATCCTATTTTAAATTTTATTTTTCATGAGTATGGATATATCATTGGTGATGAGGCAAAAATTAAAACCATTAAAGAATTGTGTGTTTTGAATAAATGGTTCAATTACAAGTGCAAGCATTGTGGAATTGTGTAAAATTATGTTGTGATCAAATGACGATTTTAACGAGGAAATCATTTTATGGATTTGAATGTGTTTGTGTTTGTTGAAAAAATTATGGGAAATGAAAAATTCTATATGGGTATTTAAGAATTTTTAGAATTATATGTTTACAATAGACATGTTATTGGATTGAATTTCAAGTGCATGGCCTATTGCAGTGCCCATGCATATCTACTCAATCCTGTTCACATGCACCTCTATTTGTTTTGGTTTGTATTTTTTGACTCCACGCTATTCTAATTAATCCCAGTTCATTGATGAAGGAAAGCTCATGTGCAACAATTGATTATTGAGGATTGGATCATTTTTGAAAATTTTTGCTCCAAGCATATCTGAAGTCTCATATGCCAAGGGGAGTAATTTTCTTTATATCCTTAAATTATTATTTTCCACTCAAATATTGAGTATAATATTTTGTTTAACTTTGGAAGAGGAAATTAAATTAATTCTTTTAATTATTTTGGGTTGTGAATAAGGAGCTTTGATTTGTTCTTTAATTCTTTGAAGCATGCATTCTTTTGGAGTAATTTTTTGATCTAATAGTGAAAAAGAATCGATATGAGTGTTGGTTAAGACATTTTATGATTTTTCTTTTAATTTTTGATTGCTTATAATGGAACTAAGCATGATTATCGTGTTGGAAAATTTAGACATATGAATAATCTTGATAAATTATATAAGCAATTTCCTTGTTAAGTTGATTAAGAAATGTGTCTGAACCATTGCATCTAGGAGTGACTGCTTGTTTAAATTGAAGCATATGCATGTTAGATTGTTAAAAACTTTTTTATTAATTCTAGAAAAAGGAACACAATCTTTTGAGGTTAAATATTAATTGACACTTGATTAAGGGAAAGATATAGGCATTCTTTATTTTAGTCCATTTAATCCCCTTCATCCTTTTACATTGTTATCCCTTGAACCCTTTTTTAGCATTGAAATACACTGTAATAGTGTATATAAGCTTTTTCTTAGTATCCTTAACATTATTACCATATAATCCATCATCATAGCCTACCCTCCAAGAGAATTTTAGGATTGAAATTGTTAAATTGCATAAGAATTTCCATTATGTGTGATGAGAAAGTTGGAGTTTCCATTTTTTGTGTATATTTGAGTGAATTTGCAAGTGTTTTTGATATATGAGAATGAAAATTTGAGATATTTAAGACTTATACCTATATAGTTTGTTAGGTATTTGAGTTAGTTTTCTTTGTTAAAAAAATATGAAAAAAAAAAAGAAAAGTTACGAATTACAAAGCTCTTTTATGTTTAATGTTTGAATAATTTAGATCTCATAATTTTATGAGAGGAGCATTATGTTAGTGAATTACTCTGGAGCCTTCTGTTGAATTTTGATTCTCTGAGTAATTGTTACTAGAGAGTAAGAGAGACAAGTGGACAAAATAAGTGGAGAAATTTTGAGAATATATGAGAATTCTTAATGTCAATTGATTATTTTCATTCTTAGAGTTCTCTTACTTGAACCTTTTTATCCTTTTTTTGGCAAGCATTTTTCTTTAGCCCTGTTATAATGTAACAAAGAACTTTTCATCCTTGATAAGGTGTGTAATTACATTAGTAGAGATTTATTGTGTGTTCTTGCCTATGGAATTATACATAACATTATGTTGGAAAGAGGTTTGACAATCCTAACTTGTGTTATTTTTGTTTTCAAATTGCATCAAAAGTGAAAAAGGTGTATTGTGGTTTGTATATATTTCTTGGTTGATTTATACTCGGAATTGGTTGCAAATTTTAGATAGTGGACTTCAATGTTATGAATTTTCTTATGAGTTGATTATGCTAATGCATTGTTGAACCTTCTAAATTCAAAGATTCAAATTTGTGATTTAAAAGTCCTCTTGTTTATTCTTTCTTTGCTTAAGAACAAGCAATACTTTTAAATTTGAGAAAATTTGATATGAATGATTTTCACACACATTTTAGATTATAAATTAGGAACTTTTTTATTTGTATAGGATTTTTATTTTAGAATTAGTTAATTTTCTTTTTTATTCATGTAGAAATTTCTTAAAAATGAGCTGAAATTGTGATTTTTAGTAGTGCTAGTAGAGTTAACTAATCAACAGTAGAAGATCTGTAATTAATGGATTACGTATGGGTTGTAACATGGCCCATGCACTAGGTCATGCAAAATGTCAGATCCACAATTTTAAACTCAATTCTATGCTACCTTTTAAGGGACCTATGACCTATTTGAATACACACTTGAGCAGAAAAAAGTGCAGTTTTAAGAGAGAAAAATGGATCCAACATCTATAATTAATTTTGGAGAAGTTTTTGTAAAGATTGAAAAGTTTTCTCTTAGGATTTTCATTGATTTGTTTAGCAAGACTCTTCCTTTAAAAAATTATTTTACTCAATTAATAGATTCTTTGTTTTTTGTTTCTTTTTCTTTTCTTAGGATGAACTAATTCTTTAATTTTAGGGATTAGGGTGAAAACCCAATACTCATTCCATAATTATATGAAAAAAAATTTCTTTGACTTATGATGAATGTATTGATTTAATGTGTTTGAACTTAATTGATCTTGTATGTATAACAGTCACATATGTTTAAAACTTGAGATTTTGTATGGTGGAGCGAAAGTGAAAATCTAGGATTAGTCCTAACATGTTAAACTAAAAGATTGAGACCATGAAAGTATGCTTGACTTATAGAGATGTTAAAAGATTATTCAAGGAGCTTAATGCATTTTTATTGAATTTATGACCACAAATGTAGGCATAATTTTAGTAATAATAAACTCAATATTATTTGAGAGAGAGTATTGAGGAAATTAGAAAATTCATCTTTAAATACAACCTATTCACACCTAGAACAAAATCCTTAATATATTTGTGGAATAATATCATTGTGTACCCAAATTCCCTTGAAATCATTTGCATAAGAATTTCTTTCAAATTAATTTTAGTTTTGTTTAATTAATGTTGCAATTATAGTTTTTAAATTATTTTCATCTTTTTAATTTGATTGCTAGATAAAAGGAAAATTGAGCCTTGTTAGTACTTGTGAGAACTAATCCTTGTGGGAATAAACTTTACTTCACATTATATTATTTATACGTAATTTATGAACTTGCAAGGTTTTTTATGTGCAACAGTTTGCTAATGAAGATGGCTTTTGCAAGCTAGGGCTAAGGCACCCCTTTTGATATACTCAAAGGTACATGGCTCGTGAGTGGTGTTTTCCACAAGTGTTCTCCTAAGAATGAGTGGAACTTAGGTATCACACAAATTGTAGCATTGGGTAGTGAGGGTAGTTTGTGCATGTGGTGCATGTAACAAATGCAAAATGTAGCATAATTAATAAGAACAAAGTGTTAAAATTAAAGACAATTATACAAAATTAATTTCTTTATCCTTAGTGGAGTCACTGTTGTGAGCTAGCATAGTTTGCACTCAAAAATTATCAACATATAGTACAATGAAATACCTTTATTGTTGTGCCCCAAATTTAGAGATCAAAGGTCGTGGCCTCAACCTCACTAACCTACCTATACATCTAAATTAAGAAAAATATAAATTTCAAGGCAACAAAAGCTAATAATAATTATCATTATTGTTTTAAAATATTTTCAGCATATAAATTGCATCTTGTTAAATATAAATGTATTAATTAGTTTATAATACATCAAATTCATATGTTTAAAATAAAAAAGTTTACACTCAAAAAATATAGGGATGACTTACTAAAGATAAAAAAAATTAATCTAATTTAATATACATAAAACTCAAAGAAAATGTATTTATAGATATTAGAAGCTTGACTTGAACAAATATGTAGCTTCCCTTGATATTAAATAAAACCTATAAAACTAAATTGTGAAGGGTGAGCATCACCACGACTTAGTGAGACATTATATGACACAATGAATGCTTTAACCTTTTATAAAATTTATGTAAAAATGAATAAATAAACAACACATAAACACTTCACATGATCAAGTTCAAGTAAGTATTATAAATCACTTACAAATGCAAATCAAATAAATTAAAAGAAATAATTAATTTCACAAAATTACATATATGACTAAGACAGAACTAAATAAGTAATCCATATAAGGCTTATAGCTCACATATAACATATAAGGTTTTGTAGCCAACATATAACATATAAGATTTTATAACAAATATATGCATATACAATTAAGGATACTCTAAGGTATACACTAGATCATCCTTTATAGACCTAAATCCATGTACACATGTACATATGATGTAAGTATACCATGGAGCTCAAGTCCTTGTCTTACTCGAACACAACATATAACAATAATTACATTATACATAACAAATAATATTCAATAATCACATTATACATGTCTCTGACTTCGAAGCACATAAGTAATCATGTACATAAATCCAAGTATACAATCAGTCATTTATTTTTAATTCAAGTGTACTCATATAATCTATTTGTTGAATACAAGCACCAATGTGAAAACTCACATAAGTCGATTTACCATCAATAGCACCACATATACTGTAATATAATTACATTTAATAACATGTAATTAAAACATAAAATTTAAATTTAAATTATAATCCTAATATGTAAACATAAAAATATTTATAATTTTAATTAATTAATACATTTCAATTACAATTTTTAACCTAATATTTTAAGTTATAATTTTATTCATATAATCACTAACTGTAAAATATCTCACTATAATACCATCATAATATCTTAAACCTCAATGCAAAATAATTTAGATAAAAATTAAAAACAATCTAAAATAATTCTTAATAAACCTATAAATTTAAACTTATAATATTTGTCTCTCATATAGCATAAGATGTCTCAATTATTAATCCATACCATAATGATAAGTATTTTAAACATTCTAAATAACTCCAAAAAACTATATATTACTCTAAATATATCTTGAACACTTCAAAGAAAATTTCATATTCAAATAAAGTCATTTACTATTTTTAATTATAATCTCAAATAAATTGTCCTACTTGATAGCCTTTACAAAACAACAGATATATATTAGTCTTAAACTAATACATCTGATACTTTAAAATTTAAACAAATTATGCATCATAATAAACATGTTAAAGATATTTCATATATATTCTGATATCAAATTGACACCATTAATTATTTTAAATTGCATCCTCAAGTGGACTATCCTCCTTAATGGCTTTTACAGTAAAATAAATTTAAGTAGCCCTTAAAGTGATATATAAAGTACTCTAAAAATTCAATACATAATAGTAGACAGATATGAAATACTCCATATAAAATTTGAGATTAAAATATTATCATTTACTATTTTAAATTGAATATTTTCTATAATTGTACTATACAAGTCTATTTTCAAATAGTTTGTGAATATAGCTCTCTAAGAACATTTTTCACCGTTGGATTAACCTAAAATTTTAAATTATAAAACTAGACACTTAGATCACCAACATAAAAAAAATCAACAATAAATGTTTTCTATAGCTTCAAACATAAAATTTCTAAATTCTTACTAAAAATTTGAATCTTAAAAGATTCTTATCATCAAATATATTTACATAAATCACTAAATTATTTATGAATGCCCCTATAAATGATCAAACCATCATTATATATTAAAATTGTATATTTAAAATGAATATTTATAAGGCCAATGAAAAATCTTTAATTTAAATTTGAGAAAAAATCTATTTGAAATCATAAAATTACCTATGATCGAACTAATTGATTTACTCAATATTAATCAATCAAAATTAAACTAAAATAATCTATACTAATATATAATAAATATACAATAAATTAAATTGATTTACCTCTAAAAGAAATCTCAATAAATTGATGAAAAACCTCAAAAAAAAAATTAATGAGCAAGCCATATAATTTTTTCTCCTCTCTATCTCCTTTTTCCCTTGCTTTGTGTGGCTTTTACATTCCAATTCATATATATATATATATATATGCATCATCTAATGCTTGCACATTTACTATGTATGATTCTTGTTAATGCATAATATGTGCTCACCTACTAGTTTATATAAGTATATAATATTACATCGCTCTCTAGATTGACAGTCTTAATTAATTTTTAGATTGTGGCTAATCAAATAGATATTTTTGGCAGCCTCATAGACCTTCATAAGCATGAGCATATTATGTAATATTTATTCCTAATGGGCATATTATGTAATATTTATTCCTAATAAGCATATTATGTAATATTTATTCCTAACTTATTCAAATTCTAAACTCCATAATTTAGTGTAGTAAGACTTTTATATTGATAAATACTATAGATTTAAGTATTATGTCTATTTTTGCCTTATTAGCATGGATTGTAGGGATTGAGTCCATCTCTCCTAATATTTAATTACTGGTGTATATTGTGAACTTGCTATATAATCATGGTGGATGTCATTTATTATCCTTATGAAACCTAAAAAGTTATTAACTAAAGATTAGTTGAGAATAAAATGGAATAGGATTGCTACAATTTTTGGTGGCCTTAAGCCTACCCATTCCCTGGCATTAGTCACGATCTAAGTAATGTCGTGACATATCCAATAATAATTTTGAGATGTCTTTATCAAAAGGTTATAATGATTTAGGATGTAATGATGAATAAATATTGAGTTTAGAATAATATACATATGACTTATTATGGTGTTATTATTATCCTTAGTATTTTAAGTATAATGAGAGTTTTGTGAAAATCATGATATGCAGTGATAACCTACATCAATAGCTTGAAATTTTGAGAATAGATTTTTGTGAAGCGGTGAAATTATGACAAAAAGTGATTTAAGATAATTGATTTCGTGATTTTAGAAGTTATTTGATGGTATTATATATTTGGCTCAAAATAAATCTTATGTATGAAAAATTTAGACATAGATAAAATTGGTTTTAACTTAATAGTTACTTTACTTCTTATGTGTTTAAAGTTTATATAGAAAAATGCTACATGTTTGATTATTCTAGAGAAGTTTTGGTTATTCTCGAGAAATTTGATTATTGATAGTGATTGATAATTATATGATTAAACCTACAAGGGAGAATATAATATTTTATGATTTTATTGATCAATTTATAATTTTAGAGGTTTATCAATAGTCGTAAGTAATAAATTTAATGTTTAGAAGATAAGAAAAGTATATTATACTTGGTGTTAATTTTATAATTGGTATATCTAATTCGAATATTTGTTTATTAAGATTAAAGGAGATTGGTAAATATTGAAATTTGAGTGCAATAGAATATTAGTAAATGGATTTAGTAGAGTTATATTTTTATTGATAAATGCAAGTGTTACTTATATTAAAAATCAAAAGTGGTTATAGAAGGAGATATATTTTTTAAAAAATGATTATTAATACTACAATTATTTATTTGAAGATTTTCAAAGAGCTAATTATTTAGTTTAAAGAATGAGTAAAATTAGTATTAATTAATGATTATGGATCTTAAATCCTTTAACTTGGAATTTTTATTGCTTATTGTTATTTAGTAAAAGAATTGATGATATGAAAATAAATATAATGGTTTGAGAGTAAATTAATTATAATTGAAGTTGAAAATTTTCAGTATATTATTTTAGATATAATTATTGTAAATTTAAGGTCGAATTTTATTTGAGGGCTAGATAATGTAACATCTCTAGTTTTTCATAAGTTAATTTTGATTATTTAAATCATATAAGTATTTTTATAATTTAATATTTTGGCAATTTCAAAGAAGAAATTATTTAAACGTCCAAGATTTTTCATAAGAATAATTTTGGTGATTTAGATAATAAAGACATTTTTCTCATTTATTTTGACTTATATTTGAATTAGAAGAATAATGAAAGGTTTTAGACATGATAAGTGACATCTGCAATATATATTTAGTTTGAGAATATTTAAGTAATTTTACTGTAGAGAATAATTTTTATTGAGTAGTTACATTAATTAAGTATTTTAATTATTTATTGGAGAAAATAATTACCAAACTTATTATTAAATTTATAATTTCATGATTGATACATGAATTGATTTATGGGATAAAATATTATTTTAATTGGAACATTGAATTAGTTTCAAAGTTAAGTAAAGTTATAAGACTAAAATATAATTTAGTAAAGTTAACTATATATATATATATATATATATACACACACACACATATTGAATCTCACTTAAAATATTTATAATAATAGTTATCACTTAGTATTTTCTTACAAGTTTTCATATATATAATATAATTAAATTTTAAACTTAGAAATAAAATATAATATCATAATCACATGTAGTTAAATCAATAATAAAAAATTAACTTTAAATATTATACATTCTTAAAATTAAATTAACCTTAATACTAATTACATATACATGTCTCTAATAAAAATTACTCTTACATTATTTAAATATGTAAATAATAATTTTCGATTCAAATAAATTATCCATAAACATATTTCTATTAACTAAAATATTCAAAACTTTTAAAAAATATAATTTTTAAATTTTGGAGTGTTCAATTCTCCCACCCTTAAAAAAATTCGTTCTTAAAATTTCAGTATATTCCATACAAACCACTGGCATCAAAGTCACTATGCTTCCACTCCACTTAACACGATCAAACAACTCAAGCATGAAACTTGCTACCACGACTACATTTAGGCCATGATCGACACTAGGGAATGAGTAGGCTTAAGGTCTCCAAAATCCGTAGCAAGCCTATTCCATCTTATCCTCAGCTAATCTTTAATTATTAATTGTAGTTTTGCAAGGATAATAAATAACATCCACCATGATTTACATATATAGTAAAGTTCATTGTATACATCATCAGTTAAGTATTGACAAAGATGGATTAAATCCTTACAATCCATGCCAACATGGGAAAAATAAACATAGCATTTTAATTCACACTATTCATTTGTATACAAGTCTTACTGCTATAAACTGTAAAGGTCTAAATTTTAAATAAAATCGAAATATATATTACATAATATGCCCACACAGATGAAAGACTATAGGGCTACCATAATAATCTATGGAATCAGCTACTACCTGAAAAATTAATATAGACTGTTAATCTCAAGAGTGAAGTATATATTCCTACAACCTACTAGGTGAGCATGCATTCACGTCTTAACACGAATCACACACGACATATATATATATATATATATATATCAACATAATCAAACATATAGAATGAGGACAAGAGCATAACCTTATGCTCCAATACTAATAGCTATTAGGCTATCTTAATCCAAATTGATTAGCACCTAAAAGGCAAGCTCGATCAAGGTCGTTAACCAGTTCACTTATTCTAATGTACCATCACCCAAAGAGGAAGGAAGCTCGATCAGGGCACTGTCATATCACAATATTTTGATATCCTAAGCCTAGAGAGCAAGCTCAACCAGGGCACTATCATATCAAATTATTTTAATATCCTAAGCCTTAAAGAGCAAGTTCGACCAGGGCACTGCCATATCATGGTATTTTAATATCCTAATCCTAGAGAGCAAGCTCATCCATAACACTATCATATCATAATATTTTAATATCCAAAGCCCAGAAAGCAAGCTCGACCAAGGAATTATCATATCACAATATTTTAATATACTAAGCCCAGAGAGCAAGCTTGACCAAGGAATTATCATATCATAATATTTTAATATACTAAGCCCATAGAGCAAGCTCAATAAGGCCACTACCATATCACAATATTTTAATATCCTAAGTCTAGAGAGCAAGCTCGACCAAGGCATTATTGTAATAAAAAATAATTATATCTAATCAAACTAGTCTGCACTCGGTCATGATGTAACCCATCAGGTGGTATATTCAACTAATGCTCTCAGTCCACAATCACATCAATATCACAAATCATTACACATGTTTATACACAATGCTTTTAAGCTATAATCACATCAATATCACAAATTATTACACACATTCATACACAATGCTCTTAAGCCACAATCACATCAATATCACAAAATCATTACACATATTTATACACAATGCTTTTGAGCCATGATCATATCAATATCATAAAATCAGTACACTTATTTATACACAATGCTATCAAGCCACAATCACATCAATATCACAAAATCATTACATAATTATACACAATACTCATGAATGTCCTATCATGAGTGTAATGCTTATGAAGGTCATGAATGTCATGTCATAAATGTAGTGTTAATATTATAAACAAGGCTGTATGCCATAAAAATATATAATATTAACTCATAATAAGTCAGAGATTACGAAAGCTTTTACTCTTCTTTTGGTGCGGACTAGGTGGCAAGAAAGTCTAAAAAAAAGAAATATAATTTATTAGAGTCAATATAGATGTTATTTCTAACCTAAATTCTAAGATTATTTATTTTCATAAATTCCTATTTTAATTCCCACCAAAATTTTAACAACATCTCCCCTAAGAACTGGACATAACCCCTGTAAAATAGGTCGATTTCCTATAAAAACACTTGCATAATATATTTTAATATCATTCAATTGAAACTCGATCTCCAAGCTTCTCATATACCTGACTGAACACATACATAATTCAATAATTAATAATCCTCAACTAATCAACATAATTCTTTACATAATTTCCAACAATAATAAAAACTCATAAAAATAATAATCAACTTAATTAATAATTATATCAGCACATTAATTTATCGATAAATCAATAATAATCTTCCATAATCATATGATTAATAAAATATTTTTATTAAACTAATCAATTACATTAATTAAATAATTAGAAATAATATATCAAATTCTCATAAATAAATTCATATTTTATTATTTAAATACAATTAAAAGTTATAGTTAGTACTAGATGACTTGGTTTGACGAGCTAGAGTTACTTCCAAAAAACATTAATTTCAGTAGTCATCGGAGTCTAATGGCTGAAAAATTTAACGGTGGCAGAATTGCGATCCAAAGGTACCAAAAGATTACTTAAATTGTGAAGAGCCCACATATATAAGTTTCATCACTTGGATGTGGCTGGAAATGGCTAGATCAGGTAGATTCCATAGTGGCTCTAGCAAAGAGAATCTCACTCTAATTAACCATTAAACAATAGTGTCTATAGATGAAACACTTTAGTCCAAGGTTTGTGGACCTCCTAAGTCTATTTCCAAAGTTAGTTTTACCAAAAGAAGTTAGGAAGTAGGAGAAACGAGCAGGGCAGTCCTAATGACAAAATTTCCTCTTATTGTTCTAGAAAATCTAGTTAGTTTTTGAGAAATTTGATGTTGCTAGAGTGATGAGGAGATAAAACTCCTTATGGTTGAAATTTCATGAATTTTGGAGGTGATTTAGGTGCTGAATGAAAGTGGAGAAATGAAGAATGAAAAGAAAGAGAAAAAGAAAAAAAAAATAGAGGCAAAGGGTTGTGTTTATGAGGAAAGGAGATAGAAAATATGGAGAAGATGGGATAAATTCCCATCTTAATCCCTCATTAATGGCCTTATTCCCAATAAATCCCTCCTGCTTATTCATTCAATCACCAAAGTTTATATTATAGTCCATTTAGCCCTTTTTGTTCCACCATTTACTTAGTTTAATTAATTATTCACCATTGAAAGAAAATAATTCAATATTCTTAACTATAAAAATTGGATTATTACATTCTCCCCTCTAATTAAAATTTGTCCTCAAATTTAAAAGAAAAAAAGACTTACCTCAATATTGAAAAAGATAAGGGTAAGAATTTTGTATTTCCTACTTGATTTCCTAAGCGCACTCTTCCATAGAATGGTTCTTCCGTAGCACCTTCACCATGGGAATGACCTTAGAGCTAAGCTGATGAACCTGAGTATTTATAATAGCCATAGGTTTCTCTTGATATGTCAGATAATCACTTACTCCTACACTCTACTGCTGAAGAACATGTGAGAAATATAATAAGGATATAAGGATGCATGAATGTGGGTGTACTTATGACATATCTGGGGGCAGTACCAAATGGTATACAACTTCACCAACTCTCTAAAATCTCAAATGGACGACTATACCTAGATGCCAATTTTTCCTTTCCTACCAAATCTCATAGTTCCTTTCATAGGAGAGACCTTAAGAAACATCATACCACCAATTGCAAAATGCACATCCCTTCTTTTTAGGTCTACATAGCTTTTCTGTCTGCTAAAAGTTTCAACCTTTCTTATATTAGAGGATCCTTTTCTAAAGCATCTTGTATCAATTTCGGACATGCTAATCTCTTTTCTCTACAATCCTCATAACATAAAAGAGATCTACATTTCCTCCCATGTAACACCTCAAAAGGCACCCTTCCAATGCTAGAATGATAACTATTATTATAAGCAAACTCACTAAAGGTAGATGTCTCTTCCAATAACCACCAAAATCCATAACACACATCTTAAACACATCCTCAACATATCATCCACGATTTCAATTGTTCTTTCTGACTATCCACCAATTTTAGGATAAAAAGCAATGCCAAAATCAAGTCAGGAACCTTAAGCCTTATGTAATGCTTTCTAAAAAAGAGAAGTGAAGACTAGCCTCCTATTTAAAATAATAGACATTGGCACACCATGAAGACATATAATTTTATCCATATATAACAGTGTTAGCTCTTTGACAGGATATGTGGTTCTTACGAGTATGAAATGAGTTGACTTAGTTAACCTATCAATAATCATCCATATAGAATCATAGTAATAAGAAATAGACAACCTAACAACCAAATCCATGGTGACCATCTCCCATTTCCACTTAAGAGGAGGAAGTGACTACAATAATCGATAAGGTCTCTAGTGTTCTGCTTTTACCTATATGTTAAACATTTAGCCACAAATTCAACTATATCCCTCTTCATTTTGTTCCTCCAATAAAAACTTATTAAATCTTGGTACATCTTATTAGCACTAGGATGAACATTATAAGGTACATGATGTGCCCCCTCTAGAATCTCTTTCCTTAACCCATCTACATCTAGAACACACAATCTAGTGCCCATTCTAAGACTACCATCACCATCTATTATAAAATCACTTGTCTAACCATGTTGTACCTTTGCCATAATTCATCTTAACTATAGATTTTAACTTTGTGTTGCTTTAATCTTGTTAATAAGAACTTATCTCACTTTGAAATAAGCTAAAAGCATACCAAAATCATATACTTCCATTCTTAATCCTTGATCATACATCTCACTTAATTCCTTAACTAACAGTCTCTTTTCAATACTAATATGGGCAAGACTACTAAAGGATTTGCTGCTCATGGCATTTGCTACCACGTTTGCCTTACGACGATGATAATGAATCGTGTAATGATAATCCTTCAAGAACTCTACCCATCTCCTTTGCCTTAGGTTGAGATCTCTCTGCTCATTAATATATTTCAAGCTTTTGTGATATGTATAGATTTCACATGCAATAACTATTTTCACTTACTAATCATGGCATTCATGTCTAAAAATACATATATATAAAGGTTGATTCATCATACATACATAACCTAACATGTATTTAATATACATATATGTTAACTAATGTTCAAGAATAGTAACTACAAACTAATTCTTATCTAGGTATATGTACATGACATAAGGAGAGAGAGAGTTCAAATTCATCCAACAACCTAAGCTTCATGTGTTTACATGTAAAAATTTATGCTCCAAAGTATCCAAAGCCTATGCTTCAATATTTGAAAAACATAATTACAATTTGGTGAGTCGAGACTCAATGAATAAAAATAATAATCAGATTCTTATGGCACAATCAATAATCAAATATCATCAAGATACATTATAAGGCAAACACAAGAGATCGACTTTGCCATCATCTTGCAAGGCAAACACTACTCTTGGGAATTCATGTAATTCAAGTGACATTTGATTCTATTGGCCAGCATATAACAAGTGAACCATTTGGTCAATAATATATGCCAATATGACATATTGATCACTTTTCCAAGTGATTTGTAAGTGTTTAACAAGTCGGTCACAACATCCTTTTAGTTCCATTTGCAAATGTTCATTCATAATGGTATACCAAGTAATTATTAAAAGTATATAATTCTTACTTGACTTGTATTCACATGTAAAATGTCATAATTCTATCACATATACAAATAATATAACACAACCATATTATAAAATCATCACACTTGCACATTAAAATCCAATTATGGCTTTTACTCACCTTTTGATGCGATCAACCTTTATGGTAGGTTTGGTCCTCTCTTTTGGGCTTCCTCAAAGTGTTGATATCCTAACATTCGAGACATACATGGTTATAAGTATGTCAAAATGAGTGTGAATGCTTGGTATGCAACTATGGTCATGTTCCATGCAAGTGGACCTAGTGTTTATACATATTTTTCTTGTATGGTAGCCTAACCTTGCTACTGTCTAACTGTAATAACTATTACTATACTTATCCAAATGACTTGATCCTTTTTTAAATAAACTAGACACATAATTATTCAACATAGTGAATTTCATATCAATATAAGACATAAAAAATGTGGTGAATATTTGAATTCTGCCCTATTTCAATATCATCTCAGTCTGAGTATGTCTTACAATCATGGGTATATCTAAAATTGTACATATCCAATTGAAAAAATGATCTACCAATAGATACATATCACACATAAGAACATTTCTCATGTTTTACACATTATCAAATTTAGTCCATAAGGCCACCAAAATAAATGGTCAATCTCAAGGTGAGCTGGTTTTCAATACATTAACAATTAGTCACAATAAAGGAGAAATATCTCATCAACCATGATATTTTTAGCAACACTATTTTACAGGAATTTAGATTAGACATAAATATACAACTTTTAAGTTTGGCACATCACTAAATTCCCATTTTATGGCCATCAAATTCTTGAAAAGAAAGAACTAAGAGGCAAAATAGGTTTCATCAGGTTTAGGGTAAGTCATAATAAAAAAGGTATATCTTTTTTCATATAACAAATTAAAAAAACTTATTCATATGAATTTATAGGGGATATAACCCTATCAATTTCATATTTTGTACTTTATCTAAATCAACACATAAGGTCATCAAAATATATGAAATCAGAAAGACTGAAGAGATTTCGGTTGGATGGGAACCATCCCTAATGAAGGAGCCATAGCTCTTCCCACACACTAAATCAAGCAAAACTGTTTTCTATCATTTTAGATAGGGAATAAAGCTATAATTTTCATGGTTTACACTTTCCTTAATTTATCTTTTATATTTATGAAATCATGGGTGTAACAAGCTACTCTAAAATCAAAACCAACACAATCAGCTTTATTTTCTTAAGCTACAAATTCCATACATTAGCTCCACCTTAAATACTCCATAATTTTTACTAACCATACATGATTAACATATCATGAGGGAGGAATTTTATATGAGAAGAAGATAAATTAACTTACCTCTTTTCCCAAAACTAGAAAAGCTTAAGGTTCCTTCTTAGGCAGCTCACTCTTCTCCCTCCCTTTCTTATTCTTCTTCTTCTTCTTCTTCTTCTTCTTCTTCCTTTCATTGTTTCTTCATTATCTCTCTTTTTCTTCTGCTGCCCCTCATGTTTATCCTCTCTAATTTGCTCCTAAAAGATGAAAAATTCAATTTGTAAACCTATGCTAATATGATAAAATCATGGTGTCTCACTTATATTGGTTGGAAGTTCACTTTTCCTCTTTTAGTTCCTCTTATTCACTCCTTCATCACCTTCATCTATCTCCTAATTCACATATGCTCTTTATACTTTTAAATCGGTTCTAAAACAACATTATTTATGATGCTATAACATACACACAACATAAGATAATTTGTCATGCAACTATATGAACATTGCATATATGTTCAAGTGTCCCAAATGTAATGGTGTAACATAAGATAATTTTCCATGCAACTATAAAAACATCGTCGTGCTTATCCTATTCACATATCTAAATGATCATTCATCCAATGCATATGTTCATATGGGATTACAAATCATTTATAGAATGAATATGTTCATGTGAGAATGCGAATGAATAAGGATAGAGATGTTACATTACATGTCACACCATACAAATAGTCTCTTAATCTTCAAGGTAAAGATCACCGTTGCCATCTCCGGGTCATGAGTGGGATAATTCTGCTCATGCTTATTTAACCATCTAAAAGCATAAGTTGTCACCTTACCATGTTGCATTAAGACATATTTAAGGCTAACTCTAGAAACATCAAAATAAATGACATATCTATTTAAGCTAAAAGGCAGTGCTAAGTTTAAAGCAGATGTCAGACAATCTTTTAACCTTTGGATACTCCTCTCACATGCTTTAGTCCATTGAAAACTTATATTTTTTAAGTCAACTCGGTTAAAGGCGTTGCAATCTTAAAGAAATATTGCACAAAGCGATAGAAATGGCTTTTTAAATCTAAGAAACTACGAATTTTTGTCACTAAAGTAGTGTAGGCAAATCAATTACTGTTTCCACCTTCTTAAGATCAATTTGAGTACCATTTTTAGACAACATGTGTCCTAGAAAAATGACACTCTTTAATTGAAACTCACATTTGGAGAACTTGCCATATAATTAGTGATTCATTTAAGTTTGTAGTACCATTCTCAAATGCCATGCATGCTCTACCTCACTATGTGAATACACTAAAATGCCATCAATAAACATTACTACAAAGTGATTTGAGAATGGCTTAAACACCCAATTCATCATATCCATAAAGGTTATAGGTACATTAATGAATCCAAATGACATCACCAAGAATTCATAATAGTCATATCTAGTCCTTAATGTTATCTTAGGTATATCTGCCCACTTGGCTCTCAACTGATGATACCCATGTTTATGATCAATCTTCAAAAAACAAGCACCATGTAATTGGTCAAAGAGATCATTAATTGAGGAAAATGTACTCATTCTTCACTGTCACCGTATTCAATTATTTGTAGTCAATGTAGAGGCACAAAAAGCCATCTTTCTTCTTCATAAAAGTATTGGTGCTCTCTAAGGAGAAGTGTTGGGTTTGATAAAACCCTTATTTAGTAAATATTACAATTGCTCCATAAGATCTTTTAACTCTATTGATGCCATCTTATAAGGAGGCATAGAAATAGGAGTGGTACCTGGAACTATGTTAATACAAAACTCAATCTCTTTGTCAGGTGGTAGGCCTGATAACTCTCTAGGAAACACATCAAGGAATTCACACACGACTGGAACAACTTCCACTCTTCCCTTGCTTGCTATAGTGTCCTAGAGAAAAGTTAAATATCCTTGACATCCTTTATGCAACAATTGACTAACTGTGATGGCAGATATTAAACTAGTTGGGAGCTATAGCTTTGTCTCATGGGAAGTGAAATTCTACATCACTTGGAATTTTAAAAGTCACTTTCTTGCTTCGTTAATCTAGAGTGGCATAATGTTGTGCTAACTAATCCATCCTAAGAATTATTAAAATTTGTTGGCCCTTGTACACTTAGAATGGGAGTTAAATTGGTGGAAAATTTAAATTTTTAGAGGGAATGTTAGTTATGCAAGTATTAGAAGAAGTAGAAGAAGAATAGAACACATAATAATTTATAGTGGTTCGAGCATTAACCAACTTTACATTCACTCCTTAATTCTTTCAATTGGGTAGCTTACACCAAACTTTACAACTTATGTTTTACAAAGGCTTACATACAACCTAACAAATGTTTTTCAAGGCTAACACTCAAAGTTATAGATGAGTTTTCTATCGACTCACTTTTAAACCTAATCCCAAAGGGTGTTTAAGGATCACACCAAACTTTTTACAACTCAATTACAAAGTCTAAATAGGAGAGAGAAAGTTAAGAAATAAATTTACAAGAGTTTGGCCTTAGTAAATGCTATTTTTCTTATATTATGTCCATTTGGTGAAGTATTTATAGGTTTCTCCCACCAAAGAGCTGTTAGAGACAATACTAGCTTCATATCTCAAATGTTAAAGCCAAAATTCTGCATGTAATGCTTGTCAGATAAAAGTCATAATTGATACAGGTATGTTGTAGTTGCGACTTAAGTTTCACTCTGGATTTTGCCTGATCATGATTGAGATCAATAATTTGTGTCTAATGGCCAATGCACGTGGCAACATGACATTGGTTCTTCATAAAACTAGCCATTGGGACCCTCCTTTATGGCTCAATCATCTCAGTCGCTACTCAAGTCATACTAAAGAAATGGTAGTGACTTTAGACTGCGAATTAGCTTGTGTAATCTTTTATTAGTGTTAAAAGGGTGTCGCCGCCTCGACCCATATTATAGTGGTCGCAACATTTGAAGTTTCAAATGGCTTTATGATACATGATAAGATCTTATTGGCCTTAAAAAGGCCTTCCATATAGGTTTAAGTGTTGCAGTCAAGAATTTCACTGCTACACCAACCATGAATCCTTATGGACTTTTTTTGTATCCAAAATGAGTATGGTCGAGCTCGCCGCTCATAATGTAGCAATCATGACTCAGGTGCCATTTTACATTTCACCATTCGAAATTCTAATATGGTTCTAACCTATTTTCTACAACCACAACACATAGAATAGATATTAGAATATTTCAATCTATATTGTCAAGATCAAAGGAAAGATTTGACTTATGTTTGACCAACCAAGTCCAATAATCTCCCCCTTTTTTATTTTAACAACTTAGCTTGAATATGTAAAAATAAAGAATTAACTAAGTGTATTAAGGGTTTGGAACTCTATTGTGAAGTTAAAGTCCATTGATTAATCATAGTGATGGAAATATCTAAGGCAATAAATATGTGTGCTCCCCCTTAATCTATGCTCCCTTTTAACAGGTTAAATTCCAACTTTAATTGCATTCCAACTTTAAGTGTCATGTAAAGACATGAATCTTTCCCTCCTTGTCAAGATCAAAAAGAGAGGAAATAATCATAAGTTCAATCACAAACAATCATAATCACAATCACAACCATAAGTGCAATCAATTAAGAATTAGAGTAGAATTCAAATAGGACTTTTACAAATGGAACATTTTTACATTGACAAATTTAAACATACAAGGATGTTTGATAATAACATAAATGAGCCTAATCATGAAGAATTGAAAAGCATAACAAATAAAAGGAACATAGAGAATGAAAAATAAAAGAAGGAAAAAAAGAAAAGAAAAGTCTAAAAAGTAGGAGAGATATCATCACCTTTATCTTTAATTGCTTATGCATTTCCTCCTGCTTGGGTTTAATCTCCCTCTTCCTCTTGACCACCTTCTTCCTCTTTTTTATCTTCTTAATCTTTAAAATCAAGAAGATGACATAGAGTAGAACAAACTTTCTCTTAAAGGTCAACCAAATCACCATAAAGGTGATAGAGAAGAAATAAACTCCTTTTGTGCATTCTCATCACCTTGTCAAGTTTTTGGTTTATAGGAGAAATAGAGATTTTAGAAGAAGTTTAGAAGAGTAGACCTTAGCTTTTCCTTTTTCCTTAGGATCTTGAGTAGGTTCTTCTTGAGGCTCAACTCCATCACGCTCTTTATTGACAAGCCTTTTCCTTTTGGAAGTGTGAGATACCTCTTGAATCTTCACACCTTGTGCTCCAAGCAAATATTCATATGTGTTTACTTTAATTGCTTTAACATTAAGTAGATAGGTGAAATCAATAAGGTGTTTTCTAGGGTCATAGGAAGGGGTAAGTTCAAGAAGAGAGGCTTCAATTTTAGGGTTAAAGCCCTACTTCCATATAGATAGCAGTCATATGAGATGAGAGAACAAATTAGGACTTAGTTTTCATGCTCATATGTGCTAATTAGTTAATAAATAGTCCACCAATTGGGATAGAGACTTTGTAGATGAGGTAGTAGAGAACAATCAAGTCTTTTTGAGAGACTTTTTCATTACCATCACCCTTTGCATTGATGGAGAAGGTGATGATGCGATGAAGAAGTCAATGGGATAAAAAATTGATGTTTTTATAGACAAATTTCTTTATGTCATGTTCCTTTTTAGTGGAAATTTCTTTCCAAAAATTAGAATGTATGAAATTGATGGAGGAAAGGTTAAAGGGGTTTTGGTCATTGAGATGAAGGTTGAAAGAGAGAAAAGTTATAGGTAGGTAATGTAGTACTCTTTGCCAAAACATCTAAAGAAAACACCATACATACCTGCTGGAGATGTGACATCCTTACAAATGTGAGTACACATAAACTCTTGAATGATCACTTCATAACCTAGCTCATTTCGATAAATGAAATCTGTCCACCCCATATACCTTCTAATTTCTTCTTCAAGGTGAATGGTAACCAACATGAACTCTAAATGAATGCAATTGGGTTGAATGATCTTCTTTTTGTTGGATGCATATCAATCTTTTTCTTCTTTGGTTACTCCCTTCATTTTGTAAAAAGAAAGAAAAGTTCTTGAAAAAATAGATGAGGTTTGGGTTATGCCCTTTCCCTTCTATAATCTAGTGAATTTCTTTGGAGTCATAGAGATGATGAAAGAAAGAAAAAAAAAAAAAAAGAGAGATGATGAGAGGAAGAGAAAAGAGAGAATTATGCAGTGAGATGAAAGAGAAATGAGGAAAAATAAAGAAAGGGGGTTAAAAAAAGGTTTAAATAGGTAAAAGGGGATGTGAAAGGGGTTAAAATGTCAAAATGCATTAAAAATGGTAGAGGCATCATTTAAGTGTCAAATAAGTTAATTAACCATCGATTATAGCCAGGTCGTGGTCACTACTCATGGGTTATGACCATGATTTACAAAAAATGAGAGTAATGGCTAAGATTTTCTTAGGAGAACAAAGTCAATAGTCAATAGATTTTGAAATTTAAAAAATTTTGTGATGGTGACTAAATTGTCACAGTCGCAAACCATGAGAAAATTCAAAAGTCAAATCTGCTTTATAAGTAATGATTGTGTTGTTGAGTCTCGATCACGACTTTGAAATATTTTATGAAAAACACTTTGAAAATAAGCTTTAAGACATTTGGCCTATAGCCAATATGATCAAATTGATATTTGGATGATCAATTCACACATGTAAGCACACAAAAGCTTAAGTGCTATTGATTTGACACATCCAAGCACTTAAACATAAAATATATCAATTAGTTAGTTAACAATAACATATGTATACAATGAGATCCATTTTCACTCTAGAGAGCTCCCATCAAGCATCCTAAGTTCCCTATTGATAAAGTTCATCATTTCTTCATTGAGGAGTTTAGTGAAAATATCTGCAAGTTGGTGATTGGTGTTTATAAACTCAAGTACCACATTACTACTTTGGACATGATCTCTAAGAAAGTGATGTCTAATGTTAATGTGTTTGTTTTTTGAATGTTGGATGGGATTTTTAAAAAGATGTCGCATTTGATAGAAACGTGATCAACATCTTTGCCATAATCCTTGAGATGTTATTTCATATAAAGGACTTGAGTGCAATAACAACCTGCTGCCACTTATTCTGCTTTAGTAGTGGATAAGATAATCAAAACTTATTTCTTACTAAACCAAGAAACTAAACATTCACCAATAAATTGACAAGTTCTAAAAGTGCTTTTCCTATTCACTAATAAATTGGCAAGTTCTAAAAGTTCTTTCCCTATCCATGAAACTACTAATATAATCCGTATCTAAATATACAAGAAGACTAAAAGATGAATTCCTAGGATACCAAAGTCCTAAATGCAATATGCCATGCAAATACTTTAAAATCCTTTCAATGGCATGTAAATGTGATTCCTTAAGACAAGATTGAAACCTAGCACATTAGCAAACATTAAACATAACATCAGGCCTATAAGTAGTAAGATATAGTAGAGATCCAATCATACCTTTATACTTCTTCTCATCAATAGCCTTACTCAATTCATCCTTATCTAATTTAATAGTTGCACTCATTGGGATCTTAGCTACCTTATACCCATCCATGCCAAGCCTTTTGAGTAGCCTTTCTGTGTACTTGGCTTGGTTGATGAAGATGCCCTCTTTCATTTGCTTAATTTGAAGACCAAGAAAGAACTTGAGCTCACCCATCATGCTCATCTCAAATTCTCTAATCATACACATAAAAAACTCTTCACAAAAAGACTCATTAGTAGCACCAAATATAATATCATCAACATATATTTACACAATGAGTGCATCCATGTTATGCTTTTTCATAAATAATGTAGTGTCAACCTTACCTTTCTCAAAACCATTTGCAAAAGAAATGAACTAAGCCTTTCATAACAAGCTCTTGGAGCTTGCTTCAAACCATATAAGGCTTTAGTTAATTTAAAACATGGTTAGAAAAAACATGAGATTCAAAACCTGGAGGTTGTTCAACATAAACTTCCTCTTCGATGAGACCATTTAAGAATGCACTTTTCACATCCATTTGAAAAAGTTCAAAGTTCATGTGACATGCAAATGCTAAAAGAATCCTAATAGCCTCTAATCTTACTATGGGGATAAAGGTTTCATCATAATCAATGCCTTCCTTTTGGTTGTAACCCTTAATAACCAACATAGCTTTGTTCCTAGTGATGAAACAAATTCATCTAACTTATCCCTTATCACCCATTTGCAACCTATAACCAGGTATTTCTTATGCCTAGGAACAAGTTCCCAAACTTTGTTTCTTTTAAATTGATTAAGTTCCACTTGCATAGCAATCACCTAACTCTCATTATCAAGAGCCTCATCAATTGATTTTGGCTCAATTTGAGAAATAAAAGCAATATTATTATCTAAAGTATGCAATTGAGATCTAGTGCTTACTTTCTTTGATGCCTCACCAATAATGAGATCTTTTGGATGATCTTTAGAGTATCTCTAATCTTTTGGGAGTCCTTAAGCTTGATTCTCATCTTATTGGGGTTGAGCTTATTCCACTTCTTAAGATGACATTTTTGGCTTTGTAGGATGCTTGGTATTGCTTCCTTATTTGAAAAGGTGCACATATCTTATCCTTTATGAACTTGAGCTTTGAAAGACCTTCTACTAGCTCTCCTTTTGATAGATGTTGTAAAAGCTCCATGCTAGTATGCCCAAGTCTTCTATGCTAAAGCCAAGACTCATTGTTATTAGAAATAAGACACTTAAAGGAATGGTTAGCCAAATTATCTAAGTTAATTAGGTAGGTATTACATCTCCTTTCACCTTTAAAGATTACCTTCTTATCCACTAAGGTGGTAATTGTTGCATGTAAAACTCTTACAATTACATAAATTATGTAAAATTATTTATAGGGAATTCAGGTTACACCACAACACTTTCACAATTACATAAACAATTATATTTCTTAAGTGAATGGATTAGCCTTGAAGATGGATTTCCTAGATTATGTAATAATCTTTCTCAAGCAAAATTAGGTTTATTACTACTGAGATTATTCCTACTCTTATGGTAAAAAACTCAGCAATAATGCATTAATTTTTATGAATATCCCTTAAACATCTCTAGAGGTTAGTCTGACTATCATGGTATTAATCCTCTAGTTCAATGTGTTATGACTAACCCTAGACTTCCACTTTACCTTCATGATCTATGATCTCATCCTTAAATATATGTGGCCATCATACATCAAAGTAAATTAAACTCAAACACATTAAATCAAAGAGACCCAACACTAATGAAATAAAATCTCTTTATATAATCATAAAATTTTTGGGCTTTCGCCCTAATCCCTAGAATATAAAAGTTAGTTCATTTTAAAAGATGAAAATGAATCAAAATTAAAGAAACCCATTGAATTATAAGAAGAAATCCCTAAAAAGAATATTTTGCCTTAAATAATGAATCCTAAATAATAACTTTCTAAAATCTCCCAAATTCTCTCACAACTGAGAGTAGATGATAAAAAAAATTCTTCTCTTCAAATTTGCCTCTTATCTAACTAGAACAAATCCCCAAACTAGGTCTCTTTTTATGTTTAAAAGGAATGCTCTTCTTATATTTTGCTTTCTATCATGTCTAATTTGCATGGCCTAACATATGGAGATGCAACTGCCCATGCACTTAACTGTTGTTGCAATCCTATGTTGTTGACTGTTCAACTCTGTGTTTTCACATAGTCCAATGCATGGGCCATGCGATAGCCCATGCAACACTACTGAAAACTGTAATATAACTCCTTTTTAAGAGATTCTTATACAAACATAAAAGAGACACAAATTAACTTATTTCAAAATGAAAATACTCAGAAAATAGGAAAAATTCCTAATCTCTAACCTAAAATTATATACCAAAAGAAACCCTATCATTTACTCAACATTCTCTAGGTCAAAGGTGACTTTGTTACCTTTATCACATAATTGACTTACACTTAATAGATTATGTTTCAAACCTTCAACTAAAAGAACATTATCAATGAGAGAGCAATGTTTCTTATTAATAATTTCAATGCCAATTACCTTACCCTTAACATTATTTCCAAATGTGACATTGCCACTATCCTTCTTTTTAATGGTTATGAATAGCTTCTTATTATCGATCATATGCTTTGAGTACCCACTATCCACATATCAATCATTGTCCTCTTTGGTGGCTTCCAAGTATTCCTCATGTGAATTGTCCTCTTGAGCCATAAAGCAAAAGTTTACAATTTCTTCATCTTTTCTTCCTTACTTGTATCATCATCCCATGTAACTTTGAAGCTCTTCTTTTTCTCCTTATGCCACTTCTTCTTTTTAATCTTATGACATTCGGATTTTATTTGACCTTGCTTTCCATATTCGAACTAAGTCATCTCATTCTTCTTATCTTTGAAGTAAGGTGATGATGTTGTCTTCTTGAGGTTCGTTCTCTCTTTTCTTCTCTTCATCAGCTCGTTGGATCTCCTTAAGAGCATTACAAGTTCCTTTCCTATTTTTCACTCTCATCACTATCACTAGTGTTTTCTACCACTTCTTTTTCCTTACTTGATTTGAGAGCGAAAGTCTTCTTCTCTACCTTTTCATTCTTGTCTCGTTATCTTCTCAACTTCTTTATTTTCTCATCCTTCTTTATGGCTAGCTCATGAGTAAGTAGCTTGCCAATGAGGACATCTATTTACATCTTTCCTATTTATGGATTGGATTCTTGTATACTACAAACTCTAGCACCAAACTTTTTAAGAGAAAAAGATTTAAGAATTTTATCATTTATCTCATGGTTTGTAAGAACTCTTCAAAATTTCTTCATTTTTTTTGTGACAATAGAGAGGAGTCTATTGGTCATATCGGTGATACTTTCATTATCCTTCATCATGAAAAGATCCCATTCTGTCATATACATCTCTAACCTACTAGAGCTTAGAAGGGTTATGTGACATCCCATTTACTAATCATTAAAATTCTCTCAGTTTATATATTGTCGTTAAAGACTTGATTTCAATTTTTTTTTTTTTACACTACGTCTCTTGTTCACAACATAGTAACTATTTACAACAAAGTATACATGGCTAAACAAACTTAAATACTAATAGATTGGATACTGGCCCAACCTTTATTAGACTGCTAGACAACAACCTTGAAATATAACCGAATGTAATCTTTAGTCTACTCTTCCTAAAATAAAATTTAATGCAGAAGAGTGAGCATACATACTTAGTAAGTAAATGCATAACGATACTTCAATCTCAAATAACATAATAAACATTTAAATATTAATAACTCATCATCATATCCATGCATGAAATAAAGAGTTTTTACTCTTAAATGCCATATAGGACATTAAATGTTATTGCCGCACAGGATGTTGCCAAATAGGCTATCAAATGTTACTGCCACACAGCTATCAAATTTTATCGCCACACAGGCTATCAAGTGTTATCGCCACACAGGCTACTAAATGTTATCGCTACACAGGCTACAAAATGTTATCGCCACATAGGCTATCCAATATTATCGCCACACAGGCTATCTAATATTATCGTCATACAAGCTATCAAATATTATTCTTTTAGCAAATCAAATATAAAGCCAATAAAATTTCCACAATATAACGACTAATAACAATCTTATCACCATATACTCTCATTCCCAAGTCATAATTTATCAACGTCTCAGGAAAATAAATAAATCAAGAGGATAACCATCCTTTCATCAATGTATTCATTAATATCATCTCATTAAACAAAATTTCATTCCATTGAGTATATATTCATGGCATTTAGCCAATCACACGTATAGTACCATTAGTTATTTACTTACCTCCTCCTTCAAGCTTATTTAGTCGTTGATGGTCTCGGCCTATTCCCACTATTATTCTCAATGCATCGAGAACCTATTTCAATACACCAAATCAATTCATGATGATAAAGTAAGATTTTCATCTTGTTATGCAACTATGGCATGATTCATGCAAGTATACCTAGTATTTATGCATATTTTCCTTATATGGCATCATGAGCTTGTTATACTCTCACAATAATAACTCCATATATACTGATCAAAATTACTTGATTCTTTTTTTCAAATAAACTAGACATATAATGATACAACATATTCAAATTTTAAGCCAATATCAGACACATATAAAATTTGGTGAATTTTTAAATTTTTCCTTATTGCAATGTCATCTCAGTCTGAGTAGGTCTTACATTCTTAGGTGTATCTCAAATTATACGAATCCAGTTGTAATAATAATCTACTACCAGTTACAAAACATGTAAAGGAACATTTTTCATGTTTTACTCATTGCTAATTCAGTTTATAAAGTCCCCAAAACAAAGGACCAATTCTCAGGGTGAGCAGGTTTGTAACATGTTGACAAGCATTCATGATGAAGGGACAATATCTCAACAACCATGTTGTATTTGGCAAAAATATTTCACATGCATGTATATCAGACATAAATATACAACTTTCAAGTTTGGACCATCATTAAATTCTGAATCTATGGCCATCAAATTCTTGGAAAATAGAATTAAAAGAAATTTGAGCTTTCGTCCCGGTACAGGGTCAGTCCCAATCAATGAGTCATATCTCCTCCCAAACAGCAAATAAATCAAAACTGATTTACAGGTATTTAGAGGGGATATAGAGCTACAAGTATCATGTTTTTCACTTTATCAAAATCAGAATATAAGGCCATCAAAATATAAGAAAACAGAAGACTGAGATAATCTCAGTTCGTATGTGACCCAGCCCTACTGAAGGAGTCATATCTCCTCACACACACAAAATCAAGCAAAATTGTTTCATATGAATTTATATGAGACATAGAGCTACAACTTTCATATTTTGAACTTACCCTAATTTCTCTTCTAGTGTTATGAAATTGTGGGTGCAAAATTCTGCTCTAACAGTACAACCAACAGAATCAGCTCTTGTTCTCTTAGATTACAACTTCCATCCAAGGGCTCTACCTCAATTACTCCATAATTCTCACTAACCATGCATGATTAACATATCATGAGAGGTTCATTTCAGTTGAGAAGAAGATAAATTAACTTACCTATTATCCCAAAATTAGAAAACCTTAAGCATCTCACTTTTCTCCCTCTCTTTCTTCTTTTTCTTCTTCTTCTTTCCTTTCTTAGCTCTCTCTTTTTTTTTTTTCTGGTATAACTCACAGTTTTTCCTCAAAATCTGACCCTAAATGTCATATTATAATAGATAAAATCATGGTGTTTCATTTTCTATTGGTTGGAAGTTCACTTTCCTCTTTTAGTCCCTCTTCTTCACTCCTTAAGCACCTTCATCCATCTCTTAATCCCTAAATGCTCCTTATACTCTTAAATAAGCTCTATAACACCATTATTTATGATGTTATAACATGCACACAACATAAGACAATTTGTCATGCAACTATACAAACATTGCATATATGTTCAAGTGTCCCAAATGCAACGGTGCAAGTGTCATTGTCGTGTTTCTTTAATTCACATGTCTAAAAAAAATCATTTATCCAGTGCATATTTTCAAATATAACATAAATGCATATAATTTGGGTTGAGGTGTTACATTACCTCTCATCTCTTCTTTTAAAAGAACAAATAAGTTTTCTCATCATGCAATTCAATTTAGTTTCTCTAAAAATGAAAAATATTGTCGACAAGACTTGTCAATTAAAGGCTCAAATTTTTTTGGATATTGAGTCGATCATTGATGTTAACCATAATGCTGGTATCAAAACTAAATCTATTATTGACATCTATGCATTATCAGTCCCTATTCTATAAAAGTCCTCTATCTCTCGACAACATTGAGGGAAATTGAAATTAATTCATTTTCACTCACTTCCTCACCAAAAGGACCAATCTTTGGTGAGTTATCTACTTATAGCATCGGTGGATCTAGCCTAACCTCTTCTATATAAAACCTTCAAATGGTGTCGTGAAAGTGATGATAATAAGCACATCAACCATCACTATTAAATTCTAGCGGATTTCTATGGAGTTAGCGATAAAATTGTTTCATTGTAATTCCTAAAGGATTCCCAAGGGAACTACGGCCGAATAAAAGAATTAGCTAAACATGCGCCAACTTGGCACCACGTTATTTCCAAATATTTTGCGATAAAAATTTATGTTGCTCATGTAGTGATGGAAATTTTAGCCGCAAATTAACAACGGAAGGCAATTTGTCGCTAATTATTGCTGGGTTGCCTTTAATTAGGGGCCATCGTTAAGTAGTGATGGCCATTTATTCATTATTGACGAAATACTTGGTTAGTAAGAAATATAACCTAACTATATTCGATTCCCCCTCCCCTCCACCCCCCCCCCCCCTTTTTTCTTCCCTCCCTTTTCCCCTTCCCCTCCTTGTAAGGTCTAGAATTTTGATTTTAGGAAATTTTAGTGATCATAGCAATTTTAAGAATATTTTCCCTAATTTTATGTATGCAATTATGAATTTTAATGATTTAATTATTATTAGATATATTTATTGTAGTTAAAGAGAGAGAGAGAGAGAGAGAGAGAGATATATATATATATATATATATATATATTAGTATTTTAAAGAGAAATTATTTTATGTTAATGAAACTATTATTTTAAATAAAGTTATATTATTTATTTTGAATTAAGTTTAAAGAGTTAAGTTTAATGAATATTTTATATTTAAGAAATTAAAATTAAATGACTATGTGGAGCAATTTAATATTTTAAGATGAGTCTATGTAAAGAAACTGTGATTAATGATTTAAAAATTAAAGATATAAAATTAACTATTTCAAAACAAATTTAATTGAGATTTTAGAAAATTATAATTTAAGTTAATATGAGTATATGATTTAAATAATTTAAATGTTAATTATATGATGTGAATTTATTATGTTAGGTAACATTTGAAGAATTTAATTAAATGTTGCTAAGGATATTAATTTATTTAAGTTTATTCAAGTTACAAATTAAGTTAACTTAATTGAGAATATTATGTGAGTTGATTTAATTTAAAGTATTTAATAATGAGAAATTAAATTATTTATGTGAGAAGATTTTATTAATTTTGAGAAATTAAATTATTTATAAGATATATTTTATATCATGATAACTAATTAATTAAGGATGATTTATTATTTGATTTTAAGTAAATTAAATGTTAATTTATTTAAGTGAAAATATTATATTTACGTTTAAAAAAGTTAATTTAATTATGGAGAAAATTTTAATTTCATGAAATTTAAATATTCTATATGGTATAGATTCTAACTATGGAAATGTAATCATTATATTTTTATTATTATTATTGAATTAAAATAAAAAAATCAGAATTATAAGAAATGAAATTAAAAAAAAAAAAAAAGATATGAAGATGTCCAGATAAGCCAAAGGGGACATGTGTGGCCAAAACTAAATTAAAGAATGAGTAGGCATTCAAAAAAGAAAGGAAAAATAAGAAAGGAAGGAGGAAGTGGTGTAAGTTACACATTAGACATGCAAATGTGTGTGTGTGTGTGTGTGAGAGAGAGAGAGAGAGAGAGAGGAAATGTGGCTACTGTGTGATGTAAAATGGCATCATTTTGGCACACAATCATTAGTGGCTCTTGCCCAATAAGCCCAAAATGACGTCGTTTTGAGCCAAAATAGGGGTAGATTTCAAATGGTCATAACTTTTCAATTAGAGTACTATTTTAGGTGATTCAAGTTTTTATGAAAATATATTTTCATAAATTTTCTTTTGACACCTGATTCACTTCAAAAGAAAGTCAGACAAAAAAGTAATAGCCGATCAACATTTCAATTAAAGCTTGATTTTTTTTTTAATTTTGGACAAACAGTAGCTCACATGATGATTAGTGTCAGTTCCTTTGGATCCTTGGTAGAATGATCAACAAGATGGCTATAGCCAATTTTCCAATAGCCACTGATCTTAAATAATTTTAGATGAATTATTGATGAGGGTATTGGAGTTGATTATATGTCAATTGAGGTTAATTGTATTTTTAGACTAAATTGGACAAATATGGCAAGTTTGAGGATAATTATGGAATTATGGATCTTAAGGCAATTCATATAGAATTATTAATGGATATTAGCATAATTTAGATTATTATGATGAAATGGTTGTCACTTGAGGATAGTAAATGAACTAAATTCTAAGTTTAGAAAAAGTTTAGATTTTATAACTTTATGGGCCTTTTTGGCTAATAACAGTTTAATTATGCAAAAAATATGTTTCATGGACGAGTTTAGTCAACTCTCCATATTTTTGTTATTTTATTATATTAATATAGATTTATTTATATATTTAGGTATATATGACTTTAAAGATCAAGGATAAAGGAAAGGGATCAGCAGTTATGGCTTAGCTTTATCAGGTGAAATAGTGTTTAATGTCCATTGCATATGTGTCATTGATAGTTCTTTCTTTTTAGTATTTTTAAGATTAGTTTTATTGTTAATTTAAATCTAATATGAAAAAAATACTAGATGATGTTTCACTTTTGGCTTGTATTTTGTGATTTTATAGGAATTTCTGAGAACTGGAGCTTATTGATGAAATATGGGAGTTTTTTGGGTAAAATTATACAGTGTTAGAAGTTTAGGGACTAAATAAAAATTTGACAGTTCAATGACCGATTTTGATATTTTTCAGACATAATTTCAATCATTTCCTAATTCAAGTGAGAAAGAGTCTGTGCAGTATTCAGGACGCTCACCGGGTCCTATCCTAAAGGAGAATTTTTTTTTTTTTTTCCTAAATGGTGGAAGAGGATGTTTTTTCCTATTTTGAGGGGAACTATGAGAGTATGAATAGAATAAGGAGAATTCCAAGAAGAAAAGAAGTTTTGTTTTGTTTTTTTTTTTGAGAAAAAGCAGAGGAAAGAGGAGAATTATTAGTCATCTATTAAGCTTGAAGAGAATTAGAGGCTACAATGGTTTTATCATAAAATATTTTCTATTTTATTTTTTCTTTATTTTGATATTGGCTAGTAATTCCATTAAGAACTAAATTTGCTTGACACTTGGGTATGATAAACCCTAAGATGTGTTTGAATTGTGATTTTCTTTGAATAATACAATCTTTTCATTATTTTATGGAATTCAATTGTGTTTACTCTTTATCTTCTTGAATTGATATGTCCAGAATATTGATTCTTGTTTTACAATTCTTTAAACTTAGATTTAAAAATCAAGTTATTGAATAGATTTAGCACAATTGAAAAGAGTTGCATGTAACCCTAGAGATAGGATAACATAAATCCTCTGGATTATGGTCAAACCTAATAATAAAATTCAAGAGAACTATAATGCAATTTCAAGGATTTTAATTAAGAAGATAGTCCACTTAATCAACCTAGGATTAGATATTAATGATCTTGAGAATGACTTTAACATACTAAAGGGATTTTCATGGTTCTATAAATATTGAATTAGATTGTATTATTGGAAAATTAATTTCTTAATAAGTCTTATAGAGATTCAATACTTGAGTGTCATTTATCATACTGGTCACCTTTTTCCCACTCTCTAGTTCATATTTTCATTATTCTAGT
>CATIWR010220788.1:0-52428 GCA_949677035.1 Omphalea diandra
TTGTGCTTGTAATTAAACATCTAAGTTGAACAATTTTGTTACATTGCTTATTTATATTTATATGAATTGAGTATTTTGTGGTTGTTTGTTATGTGCATGTGTACATAATATATATATATATATATATATATAGCATGCTATGCATTGTGGTTGATGTGCTTAAGACTAGTGTGATTATCTTAAGCTATGTTGGTTTCCACTTGTGTTTCTGGAAACAAAGGCTAAGGCATTGTGTGTGTATTTCCAAATGGAAATAAAAACTTTGTTGTGAAACCTTGTAAATTTCTATTGCTCGTTTGAGCATGTGTGAAAGATAAATGTTTGGAGGACTAACAAGAAAATAGTGTATTGATCACATGTGGATGTTATTTTCTTGTTATACTGCCATATTAGAATCCAGGTCGATTAAGTTGCCAATATTTACGACTATGGATTAGTACTATGTCAATAAGGGCATAACTACTGTCATGATCCGATATTGATGATTTAATGTGGACATGATTGTGTTTGAGGTGTCATTTGATCAATAAACTATATGTTTTCTAAAATTTATGGTCACATTTGAGTTTAACGTATTCAGTCCGAGAGTCATTTTCAAAAATGTTTTCTTTCTTAAAACATAAAATGTCATAATTAATATTGCCCAAGTGAGAGAATATTAGAATTTTTATGTGGGCTAATATTAATTATGAGTTTATTTTAATTATTTATAAACGGACTGAATAATATAGTTTATTAATTGGGGATAAGCCCAATTAAAATGTGATCAATTGAGTTATGGGCTTGTGACACCTTTTGTGGGCCGATATGAAAGACGGTCAGTGTAAGCCTATTTTAACATGGACCTGTGATGGGTCAGCCTGTTAAAATTTATTATAAATAGGCTAGGTCCCGTCTCCTGCTTTCATAACAAAAAACCCTAGTTGTTACGCCTATTGTAGCCGCATTTGAGAAGGTCAAGGAGATGAAGACCTAGCTTTCTTTTTCAGCCATTTTGACATATTATTCAAGTGGTTTAATTTCAACGTTTGTAATCATAGCTCAAAACAACTTGGAATTCAACGCGGAGACAGTTACGCAATTTATTTTAGTTTAATTGTTAGAGTTAGTGTTCTAAATTTATGTACTAAATCCTGAATTAAATTATTACACTTGCTTCATGATTTGAAGGATAGGTCTACTTTACCATGGTGTTTAATTAGTGATTGTAATGCCTTGCTTAGTCCTAAAAATAAAAAAAGGTTGTACTCCTAATCCTGGTTGGCTTTTGCGAGGTTTTAGGGAAGATATAACTGATTGTGCTTTGATTGATTTGCATACGGAGGGGTATGGTTTCACTTGTGAACGAGGTCGTGGTACTGATGCTTTTATGGAGAAGAGGTTGGATAGATGTTCGGTTAATGCTGCATGGATGGATAATTATCTTGAAACTAGGTTGACTTGTTTATTCTCTTCAGTGTATTATCATTTTCCTAAAGCTAACTACTAGAGTGTAAGTTCATGATATAAAGCGATGGAAATTCGGTTTTGGGAATTCTCGGTTGGTGGAAAAAGACTTTAGGGTGGTTAAGCATAGCCAGAAGGCTTCTTCAAGCTCATGCTTTTTAGATAAACTAAAAGTGTATTGTGATCATGTAGCAATGGGGTAGGGATTTTAGGCGACAGTTCCATGATAAGATTGTTAAACTTAAATCTAATCTTGCTGCTGCTATGCTCTTGGTGGCGTTTGATTCTAGTATAGATGTTCAGCTTCATCATTCTACTCTTGATGGTCTTCTTGCTTAGGAGGAAACTTATTGGAAACAACGGGCTAAAAAAATTTTGGTTGTAGGGGGTGATCAAATTAGCAATTTTTTTTCATGCTTTTGCTTCTGCCAAAAAGAAGACTAATTGCATTCAGAGGTTGAGATGTGATGATAAGACTTGGGGGGAGGACCTAGGAGGGCTCAATGCAGTTGTTCTTAATTATTTTACATCTTTATTTGCTAGGGATGATTCTCTTGTGACTCCTGATGTGAGTTATTTAAACAATAAATTTATGGCTCAAGATGATGTGATGCTTTTAGCGTCATTTACTATTAAGGAGTTTCATAAAGCTGTGTTCTAGATGCATCCTAATAAATCTCCAGGTCCTGAGGGACTCAACCCAGTTTTCTTCAGCAGTTCTAGCCAGTTATTGGTATAGATCTCTTTACTTCTTGCTCTTATTGGTTGGAGATAATAGTTTAAATGATACTTTGATTACGCTAATTCTTAAAAAAGATAATCCTTAGACGATGCATAATCTTCGATATATTTTTTTATGTAATGTACTCTATAATATCATTGCTAAGGTTATGGCTAATAGGTTGAAATGTTTTTTTTTCGGGTATTACTTTTAAAGAGCAGTCAGCTTTTGTTTCGGGTAGATCCATTACTAATAATGTGATTGTTGCTTTTGAGATTATCCATTGCATGAGAAGGAAAATTAAGGGAGATAAGGGTGATGTGGTATATTTATAAGGCTTACCATTGATTCAGGTGGTCTTATCTCGAAGCTCTTATGATTCAGTTTGGCCTTGATTCTAAGTGGGTTTGTTCATGTGTCTTATGTGCATTACTTGTCCTTGGAAAATGAGGTGGAATTGGTCCTATTCATCCTACTAGGGGTCTAAGGTAGGGTGATCCTTTATCCCTCTATTTATTTATCTTATATGTTGAAGGTTTATTTACTCTCATTAAGAAAGTAGAGGGTATAGGTGATTTGCATGGGTGTAAGATTAGTAGAGGGTCTCCCACCTTCTCTCATCTTTTATTTGCATATGATAGTTTTTCATTTTTCAGAGCAAATATGGATGAGTGTGCTATTATCCATAGTATTCTTAATCATTTTGAATTGGATTCGGGTCAGGCTATTAATCTTCAGAAGAGCAGTATCTTTTTCAGTTCTAATGTTAACCAAAACTTGCAAGATGTTATTAAGTGGGCTCCAAGAGTTTTTAGTCCTTTAAACATCAATATTTTTAAAATCAGATTGGAGCTTCAACCGATTAGCTGACCGATTTTTTATTTGACAGATTCAATCAATATGGTTCAATAAGGTCTTTTTTTAATTTTTAAGAATATATAAATAATACATAAAAAATAATTTAAACATTAGAAAAAAATATAATGTAATAAAATAATAAAACTATTTATAAAATTTAAAATTTGAGTAAAATAGTGTAATTTTAATATTTTAAAATTTTCACAAAATGATTTAGTTTGAAGTTGAACCAGTTTGATTTGATTCTCAATTTTGGGCCATTTTCTCCATTTTGATCTTTTTTCGGTTTTGACTGAATTTTAAGTGTCTGATGTTTAGATTGAATTGAATCAAATGACTGACTGATTCCTGATTTTATCAATTTGATTGGTTGGTTTGATCTAATTCTAAAACACTGTTGAACAATGAGCGGTATTTGGGACTTCCTTCTTTGATTGGCACAACTGTATTTTGTTTTCTTAAAATCGTCATTGGCAGAAGCTGCTTGGTTGGCCTGATAAGCTGCTTTCTCAGATGGGTAAAGAAGTTCTTATCAAATTAGTGGCTCGGTCTATTCCTTCTTATTGTATGAGCATATTTTTATTGTTTGTTTCTGAGTTGAGTTGCAGCATATGATGAACTCCTTTTGATGGGGTTCGAACCTAATGGACAAGAAGCATATTCATTAGGTTGCTTGGTGCAATCTTTGTAGTAGGAAGGAATCTGGAGGGATGGGTTGTAGACATCTATATGCCTTTAACCTTGCCATGCTTGGTAAGCAAGCCTAGAATCTCATTTCCAATCCACATGCTCTTGTTTGTCGTGTTATCAAAGCTAAATATTTTCCTAGAGGGATTTCTTTTCGATTCAATTGGGTTTTAATTCGAACTTAGTTTGGATGAGCATTTGGAGTGCAAAACCAGTTCTTATGGATGGGTGGAGGTGAAGGATAGGGAATGGTGCTAATATTAATATGTGGTCAGATCCCTGGCTAGTTAATGATAATTCTTTTAAGCTTATTACAGCTGCTAGGGATGGATTGGAAAATTTGTTGGGTAAAGACATGGATCCCTGGTTATGGAGAGTGGAATGTGGAGCTGTTGCATGATTTATTTGATCCGATTGATGTCTCAACTATTCTTGGCCTTCCAGGTGGACAACTTGACATGCCTGATAAGTTGATATGGCATTATGATATAAGAGGTATGTACACAATTAAGTCGGGTTATAGATTGGCAGCATCTAGATGTCTTAGTGAGGATAATGTCGTGTCTTTACACAAGTGGACTCAATTTTGGAGCTTTAATATTCTACTAAAAATTAAGTTGTTTATATGGAGGGTTTATAGAGACTTTTGGCCTATCAGGGAATGTCTCTATCTTAAGGGGCTATCAGCCAAAATAAGTGCGCTTTGCATGGTGAATAGGAAAGAATCGTATGCACTTGTTTATTGATTGTCCAATATGTTGTGCAATGCTAGGAGTCGTTGAATTTTCCTCTGGCTAATACTCACATTTTGGACTTTGGTACATGGTTAGGTCATATATTTGATATGGTTGATAAGCTAATGAAGGTGTAGATGTGTGTTATGATATGGGTAATGTGGAGTCAACGTGATGCTTAACTTTGGAACAAGATGTAAGACCATAGATTTCTTATCCTAATTTCATATAGTCTATGATAATTCATGCAAAGTTAGTGCTTTGAGTAATCAATGTGTAGTGAAGTAGGCATGTTCAAGTGTAGGTAGGTGGAAGTTGAACTTTGAAGTTGCGTTAGACGAGGAGAGCAGGATTATTTGCCTCGGGATGGTGTTGAGGGATGGCAATTTTTGTGGTGCCAAGACTAGAGTTATTTTAGGTTGTTTCTAGGTTAAGATTGTTGAGGCCCTTTATCTTAAAGAGGCATTGAATTGGATTAAAGACCAAGATCTTACTCGTGTCTACATTGAATTTGATGCTAAGCTTATGGTTGATGGGTTTCATTCCAATTATTCAGATCTTTCAAAATTTGGTCGTATTATTTTAGCATGTTCTATTTTCTAATCTTGCCATAATTTTAGTGTTGGCTTGATTAGGTGATAAGCAAATGAGGTTGCTCACGCTTTAGCAAAAGCGACTCGTTTTCATGTTAGTTCCAGTTTTTGGCAAGTGACATATTAGTTTGTTAGTAACCTATTGTTCAAGGATGTAATCGCTTCTTGAGTTAATAATATATTTTCCTTTCAAAAAAATCAATATGGAGCTCATGATATTACAAATGATGTTATATACCAAATAAATAGTTGTATCTAGGGGTGAGCAAAAAATAGATCGAACTGAAAAAGATAGATTGAATCAATATTATTTGGTTTATTCATTTCAATTTTTTAGCATAAATCAATTCGATTTTGATTTAAAATTTTTTATCCCGATTCAATTTTCTATATAAAAAATCAAATAAACTAAAATTTTTAATAAATCAAACTAATTTAAATCGAATCTATCTAAAATATATATAATTTAATCAAACACAACTGAACCAAATTGACATTTTATAAATTTAATTATGTTCGATTTGTAAATGTATAAGTTCGATTATTCAATTTTTAAAAAATTAAGATTGATTTGGTCATAAAATATAAAATTTGATTTTAATAAGAAACTAAACCGAATAAATTGAATCGATTAAGTACTCACCCCTAATTGTACTAATTAAAACAATGAGCAAAACCTTTAAAAAATACGATGATGAGTTATATAATCTTTCAGAGTCATATGATTCTATCTTTAACATCACTAGCTCAAATTGTTTTGTTTGGCTAATTAGGCTCACAATACATATGGAAGACGACCAATTTCCATCCCATCAATAATAACATGCAAAATTAAAGTTTAAATTCATTTGGATTTTCAAATAAATGGGAAAACATTTTTTTTTAGAATAGGAAAAATATTTTCTATACCGATATAATTCTAATATTTATTTCTTTATATTTCTTTTTATAAATATATCTAATATTTTTATATTCATATTTCAATAAAATGTGCTATAATTCTATACTGCTATCAATATATTGCACTAAATTATTAAAAGAGTAAGACATATCTTGAATATTTTGCATTTAGATAATGAAAAATCACACATATTTTTTTGAGAATAAAAAATCATACATATTATTTACCTGAAAAACTTAAGAGTAAATTTCACAATTTCAGGTTCTTATTACCAAGTATTGCCAGTATCAAAAAATTCAAGCAGAAAGGAAAACAATCGACCAAACTCGGTTGCATATGATATATAAGCTAAAAGTTGTCAATCAAAAGTAAGTATATAGGTAAATACCATCAACACTAGTGGTTTTTAGGTGTAAACTATTGTCGAGCAAAAATAGAATTCAACAGAAGAGGAGAAAGAATAAAGAACAATAACTAGAAGATAATTATGTAATTCTATATATGGTTTGGAATCCTTTTTCAGTTCATCATACATGCTTATATACTATAAATATACAAGAATTCTAACAAAATATAAATTCTATTAATAAGTTATAGATATATATATATACAAGCTTCATATGCAAATTATGTGGACCTAGCCTAAGCCTGAAAGCTAAACTTATGCTAAAGCCTACTACTAACGGGATGTAGCATTAAGCTTGGCCATAAGAGCATATCATCACTTTAAGCCCATAACATCATTTGTTAAGCACAACCCTTCCATCAGTATTTGTTTTATGGACTAGACCCAAGCCTAAAAAAAATGAGGTCGAGTATAAATAATACTCCCTTACAAGTTTATAATTCCATAGGTGAGTTATAGAGTTGTAACATCTTTCAGACCTCACTCGCTTAATAACTTCGAATCCAATAACTTCTTCGCCCAAGAATATTATGGAAAACTGACCTTTAGTGATCACCTGAGTGAATAATCAATCTTTGCATTTCTTGGGTGAGAATAGACCCAAAGTTTATGCTTGAAATGGGTATCATCATTTTCGCTCAAGAATATCATTCCTTGAGCGATTTTCAGCCACCCCATAATACTAACGCGACCTGAAATTCTTTTTTCCCAACTGGCAAATCACATCTCTTAGTAGCCATTTTTGGACGATAATCGGCCATGGAACCACGATAAAAATATTGCTTGCCCAACAACCCTTATTGACCATAAAATATACAACTACTATGTCAAATCTAGCAATGGTATTTGTAGGTGGAAGCTGAAGGGGCACCTTTTAGAACCTTTCCCTTGGCAAATGAAACAACAAGACATGAATAGTCACTCTAATCATATATCATTTGTTTTGGCACCACAAACAATTTTCAAGATTTGAAATCCCCCCTCCCCAAAATAATGCTTTGTATTCCACTTTGCTTATAAATTCACTCAAGAAGTAGTCATTTGCATATTTATGTTTACAACATTCCTTAGAGCTTCTCTCTAAAATTCTAGCCTTTTAAAGTAATTCTTTTGTTATTTCCTTCAATTTCTGCTTTTATCCCTCAAAATCTCATCCTTCTCACTCATTCACAGATGGCAAAAGCTAAGAAATCTTTAATTGAGGAAACTCTAGCCCAACTGTATGAACACTATAAGGCGAATGCTACCAATCTTTCTCTTAATGACCAGGTACTTATAAAATATCCTTCCTTCCCTATTTATGGCCTAGGGCCTTCATTCGCCCATCTTTGGACTTTGACAATAAGAACTTAGTCTTTAATAGAAAGGATCCCCTAAGATTTTGTATAATAATATACAATAATTTATGGAATAGACCTTCGTCCATTTCCACCTGACCAACCCTTCGACTTTTTTCGACATTGTCCCTATAGGCTGATTAAATGGGCAAAATCCTTCATTTATTAGCAAACGATACTCCATAAGTGTCTGATCCAATCTCGACATTCCAGAATAGTCCCAAGCGAAAAAGTTCCTATACTTTTTGAGCAGTACTACTAATTTAGTGGCGAACTCATCACTTATCTTTGCACTAATAAAAATTAGCCAAGGTAAATCCTTAATGGCCAAGTTCAAATCTTTTAAAGGGTGTTGAGTCTCGGCTTGTTGATTATCCAACTTCTTGTGTAATTTTAAGATTTGACACCTTTAATTGAGTCGTGTGATCATCTCACTCATCTTCACAGATACATTCAATTGAGGCTACTAAATTATGCTTAAAGATCAACCTTTTAATCTTCTTGAAGCATTCCTTCATCTTGGCCAATTTAACAATTTAGTGACCAAAGAATGGCCTTCAATGCTGATTGAGGCTAGTCGCTCAAGTTTTGACATAAGGACTCTGAGTTGGTTTAACTTTGTCATTATTTTGTCCTCACTTGCTCCATTGATAAAGTTTTTAAAGTTCACTTTGCCCTGATAACCAAGTGAACCGCTTCAGTAAATGGGTTCAGATCTCCATAAATCACCTTTACTTCCTTATCAGGCCTCCCAATCCACATCATCTGGTGCAATAAAGACATAAAAACATCATCAGTGTGAATCCAATCTCTTCATAATAATAAATTTTAACTATTGTCCACATCAACCACAAATTATAACTGTCATCTACATCCATAACAATCACCTCTACTTTCCTATCAGGCCTCTAGACCCACATCATCAGGTGCAATGAAGATGTAATGACATAATTAGCGTGAATCCAATCTCTTTCCAATAATAAATTATAACTTTATCCACGTCAACCATAAAGGAACATTCTTTTATGGTATATCTCCCAACCTTTAAGTCCAACTCAATGTACCCATTTGCCAAGGTTTCTCCCATGTGAAATCTCTCATTAACATATCGACCCTTTTCACTTGGTCTTTGGTGAGGTCAATCTTCTTCAAAAATGTTGTAGGGATGATGGACACTTCGGATCTGTTATTGATGAAAACCCTACTGATGGGTACTGAATTCAATTTGGCTCTAATGTACAATGGTCGAATGTGATTAGTTTAAGATAATGGGGGTTGTCCTAAAAACACTATGGTCACTTTTTTTTTTTTTCACTTTCATCATCTTAGCTTAGGCAAATGACATCCCTTCAAGTGTAGTCCTTTACCTAGGTCTAGTAGAAAAGTCTACAAGTAACAAGCATACCATATTTATTTTGGCCTTATCTTTTGAGGTGTTAGGCGAATCCTTCTTGAGTTGCCCGTCCTTAGGCTTTTTGGGCACTTACACCTTTATTGACCCACACTTATTGTGATGGATCTCTATGTTATAGGGCTTGAACCTATTATCAGGCTTGTAAATCTTTTTATAAAGTTCAAGTCTTTCTATATCTTGCGTGGCCTTTAGTTTTTCAATCTCCTTTTTGTGGTAAACCTTAGCCTCTTTCTCAGCATGTCTACGAGCCTTGACCTCTTATAACTTGGCTCAGAATTGCTATCTTTGCCTTTAGAACCTCTTTTTTAAGTTTTTGTCATTTGAGCTTGTACAGGTTACCTACTGGAAAGACAGTTAAAAGACTTATTTCGTAGGGCTATGTTCCTCCCAACATTTAACCGTAGTTAGGTTTGGCCTAAAAGTCTTCCTCAATCGATCTGTTTTATGTTGTTCTGGTTAATTGGCCTCAATTAGACTTTTTATCGATGTAACGCCACTTGCCTATCTGTCACCTAGTATTTCAAACCTTAGGATGCTCGCCCAACCTACCATCTTGCACAACATTGGCATAAGATACATGTGGACACCTATGGGAGTTATATCTTCGAGATCCTTCATTGCTCAAGCTTCTTGGGAGATTTACATTTTGCTATTGGTTCGAACTTCATATGACAAATTAGGTAGACTAACATCTTTGCCTCATGTCTTTGCTCATCAGCTGAAGCAACGAGATTTACTTCTTCCACTTGCTTTTTCTCAGTGATAAAAAAAGTTGTGAGTTTCCTTTCACATGCCGAATGGTTATTAGACTTTGCCTCAATCATATGCTTTTCTCTTCGACCTTTAATAACACTGGTTGAACAACTAATATTGTTACCTTGGAAAATGGCTTGGTCTCTATGAGTGCTTTTTTCTTGCCCACAAACATTATCCTCCCTTCCTCGATGGCCTTTTGAACCATGTTTCTAAAATTGATACAATTTTTAGTCAAATGCCACCATACTTTGTGGCATTTACAATAATTCTTCCATTTTCTCTCCTCCAATAGGGAAATAATGTGACCATTAAAAAACTTGAACTGCCCATCCCTTGCTAAATAGTTAAATATCTCATCCGTTTTGGTCAAATAAAATGAATACCATTTGGCGATTTTTCCAATATTTTGTTTAGCCTTTTCCTTATTTTGGGGCTTGGATATAGCTAATACAAGACATTCATAATCTTTCCTAGGCACTAGCTCAACTATATTTTACCTCTTCTTCTTCCGAGTCTGAATTGTCACACTTTAAGGCCACAACATAGGCATCTTTGTAATAAGTCCCTTTAGATGACACATTCTTTGGTCAGCCTCTTGCAAACAATTTCTCAAAACCAGTTGCCTTGACACTCAGCTCATATAGATCCCTAAACCTGTAACCCTTAAAGTGCTTTAGGATCTCAACATGCAGCCCTTTCAGTGTTAGAGCGACACAATCTATCTTGGGCAATTTGGTGTGACATAGAGTTCTAACTTTTTAAACATGGGGATAAATTTTTGATCAACTCTCCTGCCAATTGTTTTGTTTGAGAAAGATCACTAAGGTGATTAAAGGAGGGGCCTTGTAAAATTCAATATGAAATTTTTCCTCCATGACTTTCCAGTTCACAATAAACTATGCTAGGAGATTGGTGTACCAAGTAAATATAGTCTTAGTAAGAGAATTTCCAAATAGCCTTAACTTCCAAAAGTCTTCGGTTGCTACTTTTTTGCATACCATAAAAAATTAAGTAATATACTCAATTATTGAGTCGTTATCTTTCCCCAAATAAAGCAAATTTAGGTATTTTGTAACCTCTTGGGAAAGGGTATAATTTGTCTACCCACTTAGGGTACAACTATGAATAAGCCAAGCTTGTTAAGGGCTTTATGTCAACTTCTATCATTTCAATGGCATCAATTAACTCACACTGATCCAGAGAAGCTAGGCTATACTCATATTTATATGGAGTAAGGTTTGCCTACTCTTCAACAATGCCTGCCAAAGGTACCACATTTCCAGACATATCATAAGTAAAAACCATACCCGGTCCTTAAGCTGCTAGATTTTGTTGATGGTTTATTGGTAGTTGTGCCCTTGGCTAGAAAGTTTGAAAAGTACTCTAAGGTACAGTTATTCCTTCTTGGCTGAATGGTGAATGGCTAGATCATTGAGGGTTTAGGAAAATCCATGGTTCAATATTACTCGAGCAAGTGAGTGTGTGCATTACCCTCGGTTCCCTTTGAGCATAAGACCTTCTAGAACTGGAAGCCTCTATTTGGAATTTCCTGTCTAATGCTGGGGGCTTGCCTTCCTTCAAGTAAGGTTATTAGTAGGTCAAGGAAATTATTCATTTGATCTAGCCCCATCCGAATGTCCTTTTGGGCAGCCTTGTTATGCTGCACCGATGGTCAAATCACTGTGGGCATCTGGTTAATCATGTTGTTAAATATAGTGTGGTTATGAGTCGCGATTTGGCAAGTAATATGGGAATAATTCACAACTGTGAGGACAGGTTGTTTAGCCAAAAAAGCATGCCTTTGATAATCAACCAAATCATCCCCTTGAGTTGAGTCATTAGCTTGCTGATTCTTGTTGGACTTGTTAGTTGACATATTGATTGCGGTTTCATTATGAGCAACTTGTTCCTGTAACTAGTCTAATTCCTCCAACAGTGCATGATACATAGTCTCTACTAACATACAAAAAGTCCCACCAAATATGCCAAAAAGATGTTTACCCCTAAAAAATTTAAGAGTAAATTTTATAATTTTAAGTTCTTATCATCAGGTATTGTCGGTATCAAAAAATTCAAGCATAAAAGATAACAATCAACTGGGACTGATTGGATATGATATATAGGCTAAAAGCCATCAATAAAAAATGAGTATATAGGTAAATATCGTCAATGTTGGTGGTATTTAGCTGTAAACTATCGTCAACCAAGAATAGAATTCAATGCTGAATGCTGGTGGTATTTAGGTGTAAACTACCGTCAACCAAAAATAGAATTCAAGAGAAAAGGAGACACAATAGAGAACATGGATTGGAAGATAATTTGTATTTTTGTATGTGATTTGAAAACCCTTTTTTAGTTCATCATACATGCTTACATACTAGTAATATACAAGAATTCTAACAGAATACAAACTCTATCAACAAGTTATAGATATATACAAGGTTCATATGCTATTTTTGTGGACCTAGTCTAAGCATGAAAGCTAAACTTATGCTAAGGCCTACTACAAATGAGATGTAGCATTAAGGTTGCTCACAAGAGCCTATCATCACTTTGAGCCCATAATGATGTCCTCTGTTAAGCACAATCTTTCCATCATTATCCTATTATATGGACTGGGTTTAAGCATACAAACTTGTCAAAAATAAGGTCGGGTGTAAACACATATTTAATTACTTTATACATATTATTTCTTCAACATCTTTACATAATGTATCGACAATAATAAACTATTTTACATATTGTAGTAATTTTTATTGACAGTTATAAGGGATTATTTGAATTGTCAAAATTTCTTATGACTAGATTAGTTAAATTTTTGTCAAAATATAATAATATTAATTTTTAATTTTAAACACGTAATACAAATACATTGTTTTAAAAGGTAAATTCATTATGAGGCTTTCTAATTTTTTCTTTTATTCTATTAAGTTCTTATTATTTTAATTTATTCTATTGAGCTCTTGTATTATTAAAATCGATCATTTTAAGCCCTTTTTTTAGCATTCCATCAGCACCTTTCTTGCAATCACTTTATGGGCATGTAAATGACTTAGGAACACGCTAACTTTTTGGGCAAAGTCTATTATGAGGCCTCAAACTTTTAACTGTTATTGTATTGAAGCTTTATAATTTTAATTTATTTTATTGAGTCTATGTACTATTAAAAGTTAGACGACCTCGTGATAAAAGTAAAGATATTCACATGTGTAAGAGTTTAACGATATTAGACAACTACAAGATACGTTGACAAAAAGTTAAAAAGGGATTAAAATGATTAATTTTAATAATATATGAGCTTAATAGAATAAATTAATCAATAAAATAAAAGTGAAAAGTTAGAGACTCCTAATGGTTTTGCCTTTTAAAAATATATTATTTGGATACAGTGTATATATAAAGACATGAAATTCTTTTAATAATATAAAATAATAAAATACTCGATAGAAAGAGTTGGGAATTCGTGAAATGAAACGCCATTCATGGCTCAAATGGAAACTCCAAACAATGATTCCACCACCACAGTCACAGGCTGCGCCACCACTCCAAACATAAACGACCTGCCGGAAGACCTCATTCTCCACATCCTATCATTCCTGCCTACACTAGACACAATCACAACCAGCTTAGTCTCCAAAAAATGGTACCCTTTCTGGTCACTGATCCCAGCCCTCAACTTCTCCTACTCCCATTTCCCTCCTTACAATTCTCCTGCTACCACCCGCCAATTCTTCGCCGAATTCGTCGATCGTGCCCTCGTGTCCCGCTCCTACTCCCCTCTCGTCAAATTCCGCCTCGACTTCATCTACGAGGACCGCTTCGGTTGCCACGTCGATTCCTGGGTTCGTTACGCCATCAGGAACCGCGCGATCGAACTCCATCTCGACTTCTATATCGATAAATCCTTCCATGAGGAGGAACCTCATTTGTGGGATGCTTATGATTTCCCATTTTCTGCGCTTAGGAATGGTAAAGTTCGAGTCTTGAGACTGACTCGATGTGAATTGACGTTGCCTTGTAATATGAAAAATTATCGCCTGTGGTCTTTGAAATGTATTTATCTTGATCAAATTTACTTGTGTGATCAGATGGTAATGGATTTGATTAGTGGGTGTCCAAATCTTGAGGTTCTGGAGATTGAAAGTTGTCGTGGATTGGATACTTTGAAGGTTTGCTCTACTAAGCTGAAGGAGATGGAGCTTAGATACTTTGGTTGGAAAGAGAGTGAAATCAGTTTGGAGTTTGATTGTCCTAATCTTGTTTCCTTGAGTATTATTTGGATTGAGGTTAAGACATGTTTGATCAAGAATTTGTCTTCTTTGGTTCAGTTTCGTACTCTTATTGGACATGAAGTTGACAGGTTCTATGGATATTGGAATAAGACTGTGAGGATGCTTGATCAGGTGCCCCATATCAGGAGGCTTCAGCTCCAAAATTGGTGGCTTAAGGTATAGTGTTTCCTGCTCTGGATTTTGGATATTGCTTGTGTTGTTGTTCTGTTGGCAAGTTTGATTGTCTTTGGGCGTATATGTGCTTGATTTGATATAATTTTGGAGAAGATTAGTAATATGTCAAGAGATAAAAACTACGCTCACCGACCAACATGTGGTCACAACTTCTATTTCCATTTCCATTTCCATAAATGGGACATATTTGTCAGTTTGCATGTTGCACTAAATACCATGTTTTAATTTATCCGCAATTAAGCTCTTGAGGAACTCACTGTGAGACCCCACTACTTAACTATAGACCATTCAGTCAAGGGAACTCATGTCTTTCTGTATCATATTTGAATCTAAAAGGCATGCCAGAGTGTATTTGATAGGTTTTGAACGTGATTATACTATATTTTAGCTGCAATTAGGTTCCAGGAACTCTCTTTGTGAGCATAAAATTTGTTCTGATAGATTGTGCAACACATGTGGATATAAAGGTTACTTTAGTGCATGAGGCTTCATGCAATCTAGGCTCTCGACAGGATTAGATGTCTGCAGCATTTCCTTGCTGCAAGTTAACTCCTCAATAGAGTTAGCAATATGCCTTCTTTTTTTTTTTTTTAAATGTAAATACTGTAGACTGAGTGGAAGAGCTCCTGAACTGATTTTTATGAAAGACACAATTAGCATTATTGAGAAAAATAGGTTCCTAAACTGATATTGGATTAATTGTACTGTGCCAAGAAGTATTATGTCTGGCTATTAATTACAAGAAAATGGCTAGGATAATTATAAATTGTACCTACAGTACTATGGAGATTCAATATAATTTGTAAGGTATTCTATCTGCTTAAGGATTAATAACTGGGAGATTTGAGCTTGCCTTTCAACATATTGTATTTTACTTGATGTAAGGCACAAGTTGACTTACTGGGCTTCTTGTGTACATATTGAAAGTTGGTTGGCTGGCTAGTCTCTTTAGCTGTTGAAACTTGAATCAAATAATATCTGACTGTTTCAAATTGGCGAAAGTCTGATTCTTTTTGTCCGTTAAATGCATATATTACTTGTTCAATATTGTGGTTATATTGATATTTTGAGCACCTCATTTTAGTGATTTTGGTTGTTGCCTGGCAGTCATTTACAGCTCCTAGTTTGTTGACAAGAAGAATAATTGCTAATACTCTCATCTCATAAGTTCGTGTTCTCTTATAGCAGTTCAAATTTGATTTTAATTGTTCATCTTACGAGACATTAATATAATTACTTTTCTTTCATGATATCAAGTTGGCACCAAAGAAAGTGTTTTCTGAAGGCTTTGTGCTCTACAATCTTAGACATTTAGAGTTACAGACTGGATATACACAATATGATCTTCTCGGAATGGCTGCATTGCTTGAACTTGCTCCCAATATTGAGTCAATGATACTTGATTTTCTTTGCAAGCTTGGTGAAGATGTGAGTACTCTTGCATAACCTTTAGCCATCCAACAGTTGCAAACTGAAAATTGTATTAGAAATTTGTTTTCCATTTTTCAGGAGATCTTGTCAGAAGAACTCTTAAATAAACCAATTAACCTTAGCATGCCTAGCCTCAAGGAAGTGAAGATGAAACAATTTACTGGTACAGAAGAAGAAGCTCATTTCTTGACACTTCTGAAAAAGCAAGGAGTGGTCTTAGAAAAGATAGTAATAGTTCCTGCAACAGTTGGTGATATTCAATATCCTCCTATAACTTTGCGTAAAAGGGCAATGAAGGACTAATGATATAAATTAATTGTACAAGGTAATAGCCATTGCCTCATCAGAAGATCTTTTTCAGTTGAAGGTTTGGGGATGGGTGTGATTTGTGTTCATATTATCAGTTGGTGAATTGGGTCTAATGTTTAAAAGAGTTTTGTTTCATTTGTTTGTTTGTTTTTCTTTTTGTTCTTTTTTTTTTTTTTTTTCTAGAAATTGGGTCTTTTGGTACAATTAATTTATATTATTAGTCCTTCATAACTCATGATATGGCATAAAAACGTATCGGAATTTTTCATGTTAGATTGTAGGTGATGTGCATAAAATTTGGATTGATGGTGATATGATAAGTCAACTGATGTCATATTACCAGATATGGGGATAAAAGGGTGTCGAATATGGAAATAGCTTTCAATACTTTTTACAGAGAAATAAATTACTCGAATTTGCCAAAGGGAAAGTCCTGCCAATTGAATTTCGGAATCTCAATTCCCAACCATCCGTACCATTATTGATATATTAGGGATTGTAAGCATACTATATATAAGAATAAAATGGTATTTTTCTTATATAGTGCTAAACTTATCTATCATAAAGTGAATCAGAAAAAATAAAAGATAGAATTGTTACTCTCACCTTGAGAGAAATCTTTGATACCATGTTAGTTACGCTCATGTTTTAGTTCCCATATCCCATAGAGTAGAGCCTCTAATATCATGCTTGTTCCTTTCTTTTCACTGCACAGTTATGGCCAATTGTAACTAATTAGTGCAGAAGATTATTAATTGTTAAGTTAGAAATCACACGTTCTTTCCCAAGTGACTACTCTCAAAAACGGGTATTGGAAGTTCACAGTTAACTGTGGAACTTCCAACCTGAGAAAAGTTCAACGTATAAGAGCACAAGCTTTCATTGATCAACCACTTTGCTCCAGAAGAGCATAGCCTGGGCACGTTGTTCATGTTAAAACCTGCCAAACAAATGCTTGAAGAAGAAGATGCAGGTTTTATGAGATTATCTGCCAAAATAATAAAAGACAGGCTTTTTATAGAAAATGTAATACAAAAATAATATCAATCATTACATTTTATATGCACAAAAATATATTTAATGATATTTTAAATTAATCAAATAATATTTATTATAAAAATCTAATTATAAATTAAATCTTATGAATTTTCAATTACGATGTTAAATGACATAGTATACTAAAATTTTAATTATAAAAATTATAAGAATAATTTAATATAAAAAATAATATATCAAGTTATATTAATTCATTTTATATGTACTAAATCACATTTAGTGATATTTCAAATTAATCAAATAGCATTTGTTATAAAAATCTGATTGTGAATTAGATTTTATAGATTTTAAATTGAGATATAATTAATAATAGTTAAATTCAATATAAATACCAAATTATTACTATTCAGTATCATAGTTTTACCTCAAAGAAATGATACGAAACTTGGAGCATTGCATAACAGAACAGCGTTCAACCATTACAATATACAAACCTCTGAACTCTAGTACCGTGATAAATATACACAAGAATCGATTAAAATGAAAGCATCTATAAAACTCAAGGGTTAAAGTCCCATTCCTATCTAAAATCAGTGTGCACACTTCAATTGATGCTGTCAAGCCACTCAGTTAAATCTTGATGAAATTAAAACATTGCCCTGTACCACACCATGCAACTCCAAAGTGCACAGGACAGTTGGAACCATAGATGAATTCCAGTCAGCTCAACTCTTGACTAGTAACCTTAACTCCATGTCAAAAACCGAGTCAACTAATGCAAATTGATGTCAATCCAGGTGCTAGATTGCTTATATATCACTTCAATTGCTATATCCATACAATAAGATAAGGTTAAGCACCCCTTGGTTGATATTGCCATTCCACCATCTCTTTCCTCTTCAAAGTGGGACAAAAAGAGTTAACAGCCACATAACGACGGGACTGTTTCATGTGCTCAGGCATGGCTGCACATATTGTTGCTTTCCGGAAAAGCCATCCATGCGTTGATGATTCTCGGTCAGTTATGATCCTTCTTGCTTTTCTTTAGTAACATTGACATGTGATTAATGTAGTCATGGCCACTACGGGTCTCACCCATCAGCCACTGCAGGGCCTCGGCCGCAGCATCTTTCTCTGCACTCTTCTTATTATTGCAAGGCTGCCCCATAATCTGCACTCCATTGAACTCCACAGTAGCTCGAAATTGGTTGTTCTTCAATTGTTTTGTCTTGTACAACGGTGCAGCATATCCTGCTCTGGTTAGCAAGGTTTGGAGCTGACTCTTGGAATTATCACCTCCAGGTCCACTTTCAGTCCTTGAAACTAAGGCTGGCTGTGTTGCCATAACGGATATCTTTGAAGGCTTGAGGACTTGACGACCAAATATGAATCTGCCATCACTATGATCCTCCAAAAGCAGTAAACGCACAGCTGATAGGAGATCATGGTACATGCGTATATCCATCCTGGGATTCAAAAGCTGCCATATTCACCATGGACAATGAACAGATTACTTAAAGACAAGCAAACAAAGAGCAGTAAGAAAACTATAAATGTGCACTGTAAGAGCATGATACTGTGACATGTCAAAAGAAAGTAAAATCCTTGTAAGACTTGAAATTGCTAAATCAACTGCTCCTCCAGAATGGCTGGTATTACCACTAAAGGATTTATGGACCATCCACCAAAAAAATTTTTTTTTTTTTTACAATAAAATAAATTACAAATGCAACTAAAAGAGTGCAATCACATCAGTTTAGGCAGAACTAGTTTCAACCCAAAGTTAACTTACTTTGATCTGAATCAATTCATCCAGTTCTCTCCTCAAACTCTGATACATTTCAGCTGTGGTAGGGTTCATGAAGAATTCCAAATATCCTCCCAGCATCTTCAAATGTACATCCTATCAGAGAACACGTAACTTCATACTATCATCACTACAACCATATGATCAAGAAAACAACAAACGAAGACTTACTGTGTCCCCCTTAGAGATGCTTCCACCAAACAGAAGCAACACAGAATCAGAAATAGCTGTTGAATCCCGAAGGAAAACAGTATTGACCTTTATCTTCTCATTGAAAACCAGCCATGGATAAGGAATTTTAGATTCCCGAGCAATAACAGAGTTCTAGGGTAGGAAAACCATGAAATTGAAACAAGAGAAGTTCATCAAGTATTCATTTTGGAAAAGAGAACTCAGATGAGATACAATAATGAGAAAGACATGACTCACAGAGTACAGAAGCACTTGCCCATCCTCCATGGTTTTCAAGGAAAATGACTTCTCATTATGCTGCATATAAACTTAGGTTAATATTTATTGAAATCATAAAGAAATATACTAATCATGGTGGGTTTACAACATGTTTTAGGTATAAAAAATGGGACAAATTAATTGGCCATGCCAAGTTAATGGTATTAATATAATCTATACTAAGTATTAACAGAAGACCAACCATGACACAGGAAACTCCTGGATAAAGGCCATAGCAAATAACTGCTCGAATGAGATGCTCTTCATGGCTCCATGCATTGCAGGTTGTTGCGTTGCTATCTACCAGATTAGCATCCTTAAGCAAGGAAGAGAACTCCTTCCGAAGAGAATCAATAGCTTTCATAGATTGTACAGAAAGAAAATTTTTCCAGCAATAGTCATACCCTGCAAAAGCTCTTTCAGCTTCTTTCCAGCCCTCATAGGCCCTGATCAGGGCAAAGTGGTCACTATAATCACGGGAAAATTGAGATTTAGCAGCCTCTGCAAGCTGCAGCATAGGAATCGTTACATTCATATTTATATTCCAAGCATTACAACAAGAAGTCATGAAGTGAGTGTTGCACTATTGATACATTATTATTCTTTACTAAGCTCAAAGAAAAACCTGAAATAATACAATCAAATTCTATTCCCTGAATTGATAACATTAGAGAAATCATTTTATCTGAAACGCGCAACAAGAGATCCAGGTGGTACTGCTTTTATTAGTAAAACTTCAGGGAATGGCAAACAGTTGTTTCATACCACCCATTGCCACTGGGGATGCCTGGTAAAATTGCTTCAAGCTCAACAGTAGTCAAATGGAATAATTGAGCTTATAATAGATGGGTTACATGCAATAGCAGAGGCAGGAATATTCTTCAGTGGGGTCACTCATTCAAATAACCGAGTGATTTATAATTGTAACTTGTAGAAGAGGGAAAAAAATACTTACAATTCAACAACAAAAAAATTACAAACTACATGCAAAAGATTAGAAGATAATATTTGATCCATTAATGAGTTACTGAAAGTACATAATATTTAAAAGAACGGAAATAACTAAAGATTTATTGAAAATATCATAACCTAATTTAGGTGTCAAATTCTCAATATTCAAAATTGATCAAAAGTAAAATTTTTAAAGAATTTTAGTGGGGTCAATTAAATAATATCATTCAAAAATTTCCACAAAATCTGGGGTTTTTTAGATTTTCCCTCCCAATTCAAGCCTATAGTGTAATGATTTTTTCAAATAAAGTGGGGTCAATTGACTCGATAAACTTTAGCTCTGCCCCCGGTTACATGGGCAGATAAGAGAATGACGGAAAAGATACAAAGACAGAATGCCCTATATATGCGAACATGAAGTATGTGATACATAGAGCTCAAGATGCAGGAAATAGACCTGGAGGCTCCTGTTTCTTATGCAAGGAGTACAAAACAAAGGCGCAGGAATAGGACTTCCATTTGACTCCTCAACTTCATTCTCAATTAGAACAACCGGGGTAAGGAGCAAGGGTCAGTGAGTTCCACTTTTTGAGCAGACACAAAAACAAGATAAGAAAAATATAACCTTTAAAATCAGCTTCCTCTAGGGAAAAAAAGAGCAAGTTGAGAAGAGAATTATATTATACTTGCAAGATATTTTTCTAGAAAGTTGATTACTGGATCAAGCTCAACTAAACAAAGTTCTTTTTCTCCATTCTCCTCAGTTTTAGACAGTTTAGAACCATATCACATAAATGTGACAATTTGATGTCGCCCCTTTATCCAAGCTTGGGAGAAACTATGTAGGAATAATTCATGAGAAAATTAATATTCCTTCCTAGGGTAGTATATGAGTCAAACACTAAAAGCATGATTTTGTTGTATCCTAACAATCGTGAATTTGGCTAGTAGGCAGTAGAAGAATAGGAAATACATAGCTGAGTTGGCATTGTTGCTGCTAACTGCTATAATTAATAATATTGCAGTGTAATTCATTAATTAAGATTAATACAAAATTAGTTTCTCCTTATTCTCTCTCTCTCTCTCTCACTTGCTCTCTCTCTCTCTCATACTCTCCCGTCTCTGCTTTGCCTCTCTTTCCTCCACTTTCCTTCCTTTTTTCTTCTCCCAAACACTCTTCTTGTGTCCTGACCATCTCAGGATACAAAAGATTTCTAAAATATGATATTTCAGAATTATTATTAAGAAAATTACTTCCTAGGAAATAGGCATAAAAGGACGCTGCAAATGAAACCCAACAGGAAAATTAGAACAAAATTCGTCCAATGTATCCATATGAGGCAACTAAGCTCAACTTTAAATTGGTGGCATCTGGACTCTGAAAGGATCACAAGAAACTCAAATGAGATTCAAATAAGCGAATTTGCACAAACATATGATAAAAATCATAGAATCAAATGTTGACTCTTCTGCTGTTATCCTAACAGAAGCAGAAAGATAATTACTGAGCATTGAACCTTCAACAAGCAATAAAAATTACTCACATCCTTCTTATCCATTGGTGTCAAGAAAGGATCTCTAACACTAAGGCCAGCAACAACAGTTAGCACTGGATCCAGGCAATTGAAGATAGCACCTAATATGAGCATCTTTCCAAGTTTAGGCTCCATGGGAAGCATAATCAAATACTGACCTGTCAACAATAGATAGAAAGAAATATAATTTCCACAGGAAAAATTATCATAAGTAACGGGCATAAAAAGAATTAAAGGCAAACATACCAAGAACAGTCAAATTTTCATTCTCATCCAAGGCCCCTATAGTTTTTAAGTATTCGATAGCATTTTGAGCCTACAGAAATAGGAAAAATGAGTGAGGTTGACGTGGGAAAATACTAAAAATAAATGAGAAGCGATAAAAATTGTCAGGGAAAATATTAGAAAAAATATATGTAAATAAGCCAATAGAAATGAAATAAGCAGGAAGATATTAAATTGACACTACCACTAGCAACTCAGGTGACTGCAAAGCCCTAGAGAGAAATTCAGAAATGCTTCCAAGTTTCAAACTTTTTATTTGCAGACAAAGAGACTGCAAAGGTGTCCTCAAAATTTCTGGCAACTGATACTCTGTGAAGGCTTCATACACGCATCTAGGATACAGATGGTAACATTCTCCCGGTTGAACACGGCCAGCTCTTCCTCTTCTCTAAGCAAGCAACAAATAGTAAATTAATGAACATGGATAATCAAAAAACTTGGAAATAGAAGGTGAGTCTACCATCAATAGGTACTCAAACACAAGCAGTAAAATAGACATTTTACTAAGAACCAAAAATGATCTTATTGCTCCCCGTGGGACAAGCATATGTCAAATAGATTCTCACTAACAGGTCAAGCAGAAGAGAGAGAGAGAGAGAGAGGATTTTTTCCTCGTGCTTCTTTGACTACCAAAAATTCTAAATTGATCAGATATTCTAGCCTGGCTTCATTTTTCACATTCATATCGTCAAACAATAATCTTGTTTCTATTTTAGCCAGCCACCGATCTATAACTGTTGGTGTGTCCCATGATGGTGGGAACTACGAGTGGCCCAGCCAAAATAGATTCAAATGTGAAAGTCGGATATGGTTGATATAGTAGAGGGCAGAATTGACCATCCAGCACTTCAGGATTTTTTTTTTTGGTTATTAGCTCTTTCATTTATTATGCAAGAATGAAAAATACATTTCTTTTCCTGTTCTCACAAAAAAAAAAAAAAAAACAGAGAGAGCAGATTTTGGGTGATCTTAAATACTTAATGTCAACCCTCCGAAGTATACAAGTATCCTCAACTTTTCTATCCAAAGATCAAAAATTTTCTTTTTTCTAATCAATTTATTATGGGACTTATTGATACCTGGCTTGAAGAGGGAATTGCTCAAACTATAAATAACGAGCCATTTAGCTATTAGTGGAGGACAACTCAGGTCAAACTGCATTTCCAAGTATTTACATAAGTACACTTAGAAATAGGTGAGAGAAGCTAGAGGTTTAACTCATATTGCCATGTCGCCCTAATTGTTCCGCCAGATCAATCTACCTCTTAGCTAATGTGAAGCCTACAACTAGAATCATTTGAATGATCTTACTACAGGCAGACAATGCTAATTTTATAAGTAGTCCATCACACTCTTCTTGTTTGTGGGTGGAGGCAACAAAACATTTATAAAGGACCAGCAAACAAATTAGAAAAAGACTGAATATTCTACAAAAATACGATAAACCTCAGAGTTAACTTGATTAAGCAGAGCCAATAGTTATAAATATGCCAAGAGTGTTGATCTAACCACATTATTTGATAAGATTTTGAAACAAAATTTCTTTACTTTAACATATGGATGTGTCTTTGTATTTGGATTGTCTACTTATTTATTTTCAACACCCCAGACTCTACTCCCTGTATATTTCTCCTTCAAACTAGATTATCAACATAATTTGCGTAGGCACAAAGAAAAATACTTTCAAAATCATGAACCCTACACAAATCGAACTGGGGACCTTGATCCACCCATTACCATGTGTTTTTCCCCCTAATTATAGGACATCTAAGAAAGATTTGTTTTAAGAGGAAGCATGACACAATAATGACGAGCTCAGATTTCATAGGTAAAGTCGCCTTTTTTTTTTTTTTTTTTGCTTCTTAATTTCATAAAATATAATAGCAAGAGGGAAAAAAAAAAAAGCAACACTATCAAATTATGTCTTAGCTTCAAATGTTCCTGCATATGATAAATTTCAGCAGGCTTGATTGCATGTGGCATTAAATTTCCACAGTATAGAAAAAAGATAAAATACAGCACTGCCAGCAATTCAGATGCATCATAGCCTCCAAAAATATCAAGGCAAACAAATCAGACACTTAATTTAAGGTGAGGGTAGGGTCATGCGAGACCCACAACTCTAGATTCACATGAGCCATCATCGCTTCAAATTTTCACTAGATCATGATTTAACTCGCAATATCACACGTTAGAACTGCAAACCATCTTAGAGATCAAAAGTCAAACAGAAGAAGACCTTACTTGTTGAGCAGAAACCTTAGAAATCCACGAAGGAAGCAGACAAGGAGTGTTATTCAGAGCATCATATGAAGTCTCCTTTGCCTTTCCACAGTCAAGTACAAAAACAACATCATTTATTGTAATGCTTGTCTCAGCAATATTTGTAGCTAGAACTATTTTTCTGACACCATCTTTGGGATCATCAAATATTAATCTCTGCAGGCAGTCCAGATAAATCTCTCAAAAATTATTTCAAAACAAAACAGAATAAACAAGACAAATTTTTTATTCCATCTCATTTGTAATTTGAAAATTAAATAAATAAATACTTCAAGACAGGAAGCAGAAAAAATATGCAGCACCAATTTGTGGGTCCTTTTGAGGCAGAATGATTGACCAAATTACTAATTTGGTCAAACACATGCATAAGAGTACCAGAAGAATTACACAACCAATGAAATTACCAATTTGATGATCCAACTAGAATGAAAAATTCACCTGTTCTGAGCTGGCCATAGAACCATGGCAAGTGAGCAACAAGACACGGCTTGGATCTCCTAAAATAGGATGAGCTAGGAGCTTATCTTTCAGAGAAGAAATATCATCCCATCCAGTCATAAAAACTAGAACAGCACCAGGTCTTTTGTTCTCGCATATTTTACATAAAAGAAATTCAATCAGATTAAACCCAATGCAATCAGGATTCCAACATGACAAAGACTCCCGAGTCTGGGCACTAAACTCCTTGAAATCAGCAGCTCTTAGTGCATCCTGAACGTGTGTTTCCAAAATGAGAAAAAAGAAATCAGGAAATAACGAACACTTCAGAAGTGCACCCATAAGAACTTCATATACCTCAACAGCAGAAGCAATTTGGCTCTTCCTCTTTCTTGGAGCTTGCTTGCTTGTTCTCCACACCTTTTCTTGCCCGTAATCATCAATTTGGTTGTATAGGGTGAATCTGTAGCCCGTCATTTCCAGGATATGTTCCAGAAAATGAGTTTGGACCGGGTATTTAAAACCCTAATTAGACCATAAGGGAAAATTAAAAAAAAAAAAAAAAGAACTGCTGATTAGACCATGCTTTCCAACCCCTGTATTCTGATATTACTTCTGCCAGACATGAAACAAAAATGGATGCATAGACAAAAATTTTACATGCTGAAATTTATAGATGCCTTGAACACACATACAAAGAAGCTACCAAACAGGAAAGGAGACATTCCACTCAAAGAAAGATGGTCAAATAACGTACAGCCCAATACATACTAGTGGGTGGAAAGGGAGTACCTTTTGTCAAACAGAAACCATCTACCATTTCAAATATCAAAATTCTTTTTAACCTATCAGAATGACTTTCACAACCCCATAAGCTTAAATCAATCTGTTACATTCTCAATACTGATTGATCAAGGCAGAAAATCACAAATCCACAGGAAAAGCTTCCATATCAACAGAGGAAGGTTTGATTAACACTTAGATGAACAGCATATCCATGCAAGCACCAGACTTCAGGCATCACATACAAAAACAGAACAAATCCATCGCAAACCTTAATGCATACAAATATAAAGTGTAAGGATCACCTCCACAGAAACATGTAACAAGAATAAACAGCAAAGAGAATGTAGTGCACAAGCAATATTTGTTAAACAAAAAGCAGCAAGCAACCCATATTGAAACACGGAGATATCATAATGCTTAGTAATTATTTTAACAGATTCACTGAATCTGCCAATAATATGCAAATAGGAAAATGAGCAAAACACATGTAGATGGAGGTCACTTCATATTTCTCTTGAAAACCATCATGAGAATGCAGTGGAATTACTCGCCACTCCCCAACTTTTTTCATTTAAAAAATGATTAGAAAATCTTTATTTACACTTACTGGAATGCGAAGAATCGGAGCTCCACCAAAGTAAGATGAGAAAAGCTCTGCATCGAGCGTTGCACTCATAAGAACTAGCCTCAATTCTGGACAACGAGGAAGGAGATCTTTAAGGACAACAAGCAGAAAGTCTGGCACCAGCACCAATCATTCATGGTGAGTCAGAGTTTATCATCCACAAATTTCTTTTTCAGAAAACAGAAAATGATTTTGCTAATGAATAAAGAAGTCAAATACAAATTGAAGGATAAGTGTCCTCTAAGCACATAATAATACTCAAACAACTAACAATTTACCCTCGTTCATTCCACGTTCATGAATCTCATCCACAATAACATGAGTTATGCCCTTTAAATTTCTATCAACAAGCAATCTTCTCAACAGAATGCCTGTTGTGCAAAAGAGAAGGTGGGTATCTCTTCCTTTCATACCTTCAAGTCGAACTTTATATCCAACCTTTAAAGATAACAAACAGTAAGTATAATCTTCAATTTTCTTTCAACCTTATTTTGTAGAAGACAGTAATTCAGGACAAACTCACACATTCACCCAATCTCTCCCCCCTCTCAGAAGCCACTCTTTCTGAAACAGACATAGCAGATATTCGCCGTGGCTGAGTACATATAATATTACAACTAGCTCCTCGGACAGATTCTATTTCAGATTCTAATAAGAACTGTGGAATTTGTGTTGTCTTGCCACAGCCAGTTTCACCTGAAACAACAACCACCTGTAAAGCACAAAATTAGATGCATCATTGTAAATCATGAAGAAATGATACTTCCATAATCCTAACTATCAAAGGCAGGAAACAATTCAAAGGTACCATAACAACCTTCTTATCTATTTGCATGTATGGCTAAATTAATATTACATGGACTGAATTTGATAGATTACTACAGATTCTGGTAGTTCATACCCACTTAGATGCAAACAAAAAGAGCATTTGAAAAGTTGAGTAGACACCAGGTTTTAACTGGTTATCTTAGAATATAATATTTCAAACGGGGAAAAAAAAAAAAAAGAAGAAAGAGACAGAGAGAATAAAATCAGAATTATTTATGACTCGGCTTATTTATGAAATAAGCTTTACATCTTGGCCCAGGCCGAAAAGGTCAAGCCAAGCTGAGAGCAACCCTGTTTATATGTGGATCATCTTCAATGAGCTGAAATTGAGCAAAATTCTTTATTAGTAGACTTAATTTGCAAAGGAAACATCCACACTTTTTTTAAAAAAACTCAATATATTTAGCAATATTTTTATTTTTACCAATTTGTATGATTAAATGTGTATAACCTTTAAAGATGGTAACATTAGTACTACAATCGTTACAGTTTTACATAGGAATTTCTATGAATATTAGAAATGACTTAAATCCAAGATGAGCTAGCAACAAGCCAGGTCATAAACTTAAATGAGCTAAGCTTGAGCTAGCTCAAACATGGCTCATTTATCAAATGAGCCTTAAAAGTAAAATTCCTCTTCTGGTTCATTAAACTTGAAATGAACTCAAATGAGCCCTATCAAGTTCACTTTTGAGTAGTGCACTTGCAGATTTGCTCAATTTACATCTCAAAGGCAAAACATAAAAGGACCAAAAAGAAAATAGCCATGTAATATCCAAATCACCATCCAATAAAACAGTCAGAGCACAGCATATATAGAGAAGTTAAAATAAACCAAACCAAGTTAGAACTCCAAAGCCATACTTAGTGCTTTCATTTGTCACAAGACTGTCAGGCAGCTGAAACAATCTTAACCTTCCTAACAAATCACAAGAAGTTGTATATGAACAACTGGTAACAAGAATAGAATAAACCTTTCAAACCTGATTTTGTGAAATAGTTGTCAATATTGCATCCTTCTCTTTATAGGCAGGGAGACTTTTCCGAAATTCTAGCATTTTTTTGCCTTCCAGAGAATCCTAAAATTAAAAATATATATTTAAAAAACTTCGCTAATTCACACATTAGTTCAAGTTTTAAAAAATAAGAAGAGGCTACTGATGGTTGAACAATTTGAAACCTGAAATAGATATTGTAACATCCAGATGTTGTATAAAATAATATTTTAAAAATATATATATTAGTAAAGCATGGGCAATGATGCTCAATTGCACATAGAACCAATATTAATCAGAAAAAAGTATTTGAGAAAGATCTGCCATGATATACCTTTCCATTATCCATTAACAAATTAAGCATTTGTTTTCTACTTGAGGGGACTAATTTTAATGCAGCATTTTTTTCTAGAAACTGTAAAACTACGTAAGTACAGAAGAAGTTTTAAATTAGTGTCATTTCTAGAACAATGATGCATTTACTATGGGCAACATCTCATAGCTTCTTTGAAGTGCTCTGCATTTGCTTTTCTAGAAGGGGCTTTCTTTTAGCAGATATGCAAAGGAATTGAAGGACCCTTCGCATTTTGATATAGACATGTGTTTTTATTTTTTTCATGGGAGAAACCTTTTCCTCTCTTCAGTGTTCAATATTTAATTAACTCTTTCAATATAACTTTCATAATATATCAAAAGAAAAAGAAAAAAAATATTGAACAAAGAGAAGGTTGATCAGATATTAATACATCTATATTCATATAAGGAAGATTTAGATTTGTAGAATATTATGAGAAAATAAAATAAAAAGGCAATTCTATTTATTTGATTTGCTTCTGATTAAACAGTAATAGAGTACTTGTTAAATATTTCACTGTAGAGCTATAGACAAAGAGATGTAATGCTCAAGTGACATGAAAGGTTAGGACTATCTCTTCCAAGGTGGCGGGAGAAGGTCAAACCTCAACTGCAACAATGCTTTTGGTTAACAAAACATGTTGCGCCGCATAAAACATACAACTTCTATCCTCGTAAGACAGAAAGAAAAAGCCAATAGTTACAAACCCAGAGTGATTCAATCAGTTTGAGGCTGAAATAGACCTTGGCTGGTGTTCTTCAGCATTTTACTTAAGCAGCTAATAGGGTGGGACAAAACTAATTATCAAACTAATTCCCAAGTAGGAATAGCCAGTCCACTCTCCAGACTAGTTCTTAAATTACTGAAAGGATTCAACATGAGAAAAATAGCCTTCCACAGTTTGTAAGCAATAGTTGGAGTAAAGTAACCTGCTAAATAAGATTGTCCAAGCTAATGTTTACTTCCAGATTAAAAACAAAAGTTTAACAAACTGGATATTTCGTATAAGAACAGAATATGACACAGTTCCGTATTTTTCAGGGTAAGCTGAACCTGCCAAGCATGTTGCTGATCACGCAGTTGCAAACTTCTCCACCATAGGATTTTCTCCAAGACAGCCTTGCTGGCAGCTAGTGGCTCTGGTTGCTCAAAGAGCCCTTCATCAGTAGCTAGACTGCTACTGCTGCTTGATCTAGAAAAGGAGAAGTCTGGAAAGCTTTCAATTGTCTTGGACTTTTGAGAGAGGTGCTCTCCAAGATAGGCATCAACTCTTCTTAGCAAACCAAGAGGTAAGCTCACCTGCCAATTTTCAAGTTTCAATAAAATGCTTATGACTAATCTATGAGAAACTTACTCAAGTTGGATATATGGAAACAAGCAAATGATTTTCTCACTCCAGGGGGACAGGATTTTCAAGTACATGCATAAATAATGCACAGAAGAAACCTAGAACAAATGGGCATTTGTAACATGGATGCAGTGTTCATTACTGAATTTGAATAATAAACTAAATGATACTGAAGTGCTTGGAACAAAATGAAGAATAAAACATTGTCAAGTGGAAAGGTGAAGCAACACAAGAAGTTAAGCAAAAAGAGAAAACATAATAATGTGACACATGTTAGTTCTCAGCATTACGTTAGTGTGACAGCAAAATCTAGAAAATAGAACTAGTAGAAAATACCTCTCTCTGTGGACGCTTATCATCCAAATCAAATCTGTAGTTTGGCAGTGGGACCTTACTGAAAACAACTACTTTTACATATAGATGGCTGCAAAAACAGTTTCAGTTGAGATTACCAATGAAAACCAACGACAGATTAGAACTGCTATCTGCAGAAACATAAGATACCTATGCAAACCCATCCTACTTGCCAAAGCTGCTATTTGTTCAAAATCACGTCTGTCCTTTTTTTCTCTTGAGACTAACTCCTGCTTATCCTTGTCTCGTAAAAGCATGGTGAACTTTTGATTCCAGTCTTCAATGTTATCAGAAAAGGAAGGATCCTGTGAAACACAGATGAGACAATACACAATATTAACTAGCAAACCAAGAAAGAAGAACCTATATACATTCAGAAAATTATGGAAACAGATATAGGTAAACGACATTTTCTAAAAATAACAACGGAAACATTTCTGGAAGGAGGAAAGGTGACTCGATAAAAGCTATGGTTGGTATGATATAATTGAGTGTAATGTTACCAAATGAATTTTTGTTCTGTTACATTCTATGAAGCATAACATTAGCATAAGAGACTTCACCCTACTCTCTAAAATGCTAGCTAAGAGATCCCAATCAACACCTTCCTCAAGAGGAAATCCTGTTTTCCCATGTTAAGCATCACATGCTCAAATATATATACACAGCAAAAATAATTTAAAAAAAAAAAAAAAAGAATACTAAGCCATAATCCGAAGTGGAATAAATAAAAAATAAAAGGGAATGGGAAAAAAAAAAAAAAACTTACAGATAGAACCATGGAAGACTCCATCTCATGATCAGATCCTTCCTCGGACACTCCATCATCGTAGGCCGAAATGAACTTACGATTATGATTATTAACAGTATTACCATCACCAACACCGATCGTCCGTTGCTGCTGCTGAAAGTGAGTTACAAGTGAGCTATTTATAGGATTATCAGCAACTTTGGACTGAATTGGAGAAGCAGTAGAGGCAGAGGTATAATTCGGCGTGGTGATGACGGAGCGGAGGCGTTGATGAGGAGGGACGTAAACGGCGCCGTATGAGGAAGGCGGCCGGTCTTTCATTGCCGTGGACAGCGAGGGTTTTAGAGTTTTCGGGTGGGAATGGAAGAGAATTTGCAGATTCGGTGAATTAAGGAGAGGAGGAGGGAGCATGCGAATTGAAACGACGGCGTCGTTTTCGGTTTTTGGATTCTGATTCCGTTTGCTCGGGTAGTGCAGCTTTTTGTTAAGTGGAGACTGAGAAAAGGTGGTGCGGGGCTGGGCTTCGTTTTCCTAATGCTAGTCCAGAAATGAGGATTACCTTCACGCGCCTATAGCGCGTGATAAGTTTATGTGGAGCCCACTAATAAGTATTTAGGTGGGTCCGTCTTTGATACACCTTTTTCTGCCACTGGGCCGGTAGTTCAGCTATTCAGCTCCTTTTTTTTTTTTTGGTTTTTTTGAAGAAAGCCACTCAGCTACTTAACTCGTAAAAAAAATTAATAAAATTTGTTATATAATAATATTTTTTATTTAAAATAAATCTATAATATACTAAAATTATTTTATCGTTTAAATGGTTATATTTATTTAAAACAAATGTAGTATCAATTTAAATTATAAAATTATTATTTTTTACACTAATTTAACTTTTTATTAAATCATTTATTCAAATGAAAGAATTCAATTTTTAAATGAGAAAATCATTAAATTATAATTTAATTTTATTGAATTTTTTGAAATTTAGGTTTTTAAACAAGACCAAATTACTAGTTGTGCAGTATATAAAAGATAAGAATGATTATTCAAAAACTAAAATATCACGATTTATTGTTTAAGAAAATATTTTTATCATAACATTTTATTCCACTTTTTAATGTTAAAAATGTTTTTATCTTTTTATGACTTCAATGAAATTAAAATTTTCTTTTAAGAAACCAAAAAAAAAATAAATAAAGAGTATTGTTTCATAAAAATAAATATAAAAAAGTGTAATTTTATGTTATGTGATTAAAATGAAAAATAATAGAAGAGCTTATTGATTTTGTTAAAAAAAAAAAAAGAGTAAAATATGTTTGTTTCATTAATGATAATTATTTTTAAAGGCTAAAATTTAATTATAAAATAATTACTTTTTAGGGCTAAATTGTGGTGAAGGTTTTCAATACTAGGATTTAACGTTCACAATAGATTAACTTTAGGACTTGTAAGTTGTAACATAGTTCAATCATACATGGTTGCATAAGGCATTGCTATTTATCTTTATCATATAAGACCCTGTTGATAGATTATAACAACTGATTTGCATTTATTTAACACCCATCATTTTCTTTTTCTATTTTTTTGGCAAAAAAAAATCATTACATATTGATATATAGAGTTTCATGATACAAGGTTTTATAGCAAATAATGCCACTTAGAAAACTCAATGGCAAAAATGCATGAAACTGAAGAACAAATTATTGATGTTCTATTGGTTTTATTGATGGAAAATACCTTCCCAGAAATATGGATTTGCTTCATGTTGTATTAATTTGACTTTCCTATTAATTGTTTATTGGTTGTGCCTTATATATATATATATATATATATATATATATATATATATAGACACACACACACACACATCTTAGGGGATAAAGGGAGATGAGTGAATTTTTTCATTCATCTTTTGAAAAAGTGAAAAGGTAATAGCCGAAAAGAAAGAAATATAATTTGGTAGTTTAAGAAACAAAGTATATGCAGATTCAGTTTAGATTTTTTTATCTACAGACAAAGGCTAGGGGGCTTCAAATCCTCTTAGCCGCCAGCGAGATAAGGGATTCAGTCTCTACCATGTAAGAAAAATAAAAAAAAAGGAAAGCTCAAGGAAGAAGAAGACTTCTCAAATCGTTTTTTTTTTTTTTTCCCCACACTCGAAATATCAATTACTCAAAAGACATTATTTTGAATAAGTGACAAAAAAAAAAAAAAAAAAAAGATACAAACAGCTTGTTTCTCCCCCCATCCCCAACCCATACACAAAAAAACAATAATTCTCCAAGTCATATCACTTCTATTCAAATTTTCTTTGTTTTATCATTCAATCATCTCCTTTTCCTCCAAAAATTATTTAAACTACTCTTCAAAAATTGAATTTTCATCAATCTTTTAGGCTAAACTATCAAGTATTTGAAGAATTTGTATTTAATTTTGAATTCAATCAAACATGAGTTTTACCATTCTTTAAATTTTTTTATATGTTCATTTTTCTCATATCTTTTATATTTTAATTCACTTAATTTTACATTAAAAATATGAAATTCACTTTTTTTACTTTCATATTTTTTAAAATTGTGAATTGATGGACTTTGAAATAAGAATCCTAATTTAGAAATTTTAAATTAAAAATATGCTATGAATTAGAAATTCTAATTTAAAAATAAAAAATTTAAACTGAAAATATATTATGAATTGTGAATTAAAAATACTAATTAATTTATTGTGAATTAAATTGCATCAAAAAATTTTAATTTTCAATAGTGAGTGAACCATCTAAAATTAATTTTCGGTTCTGCCACTACCTGCATAGGTCCATATAAATAAATAAAAATAAAATTCTTAGTCAATTTTAACTTTAATATTTCAATTTATTTTAAAAACTTAAGAATACATTTTTTAAAATAATTAAAAATATCTCATTATTTTAAAATTTTATTTTTTAAATTAATTTGTTTACTTATAAATATAAAATTATTATATAAAGTAATTATAAAATTTTATTTTTTTGTGTTTGAAATATATTAAATAAAAGTATTAAAATTTTAAATCCTATTTAAGAATATGATTTTATTTTTTATTTGTTAGTGTAGCCAAACAAACTAAAAAAAAAAGTAGCGAAAATAAGAGAATCTAAATTGCACTTGACTCCTGCTAGACTCCGAAGAACAGAAGAATTCTAAATGGTTTCGCTTTCACGTTGCTATTTAAACAAAACTGATAATATGATGCAAGAACATCAAAATCTACTTGATTCGAACACTCGGAAGTCGGCGGCGGCCATGTATCTACTACCGACAATCCACACTCAGCAGTCAGAAGCCATCTACTTGACCGCTACCCATAATCCTTCACTTTGACCGTTTCAACAGTGGTGCATATGCCACTCAAATTGTACCAACGATGCAACTATCTTAGCGACAAGCAGATGAACAACCCGATCTCAAAAATATTGAATTTTGATGTTGAACTTATACCGAAGTGCTATAATTCGATAAAGTCAAATGTTTTAATTTGTAAATTTTACATTTTCTTTCTCATTTATATGAAAAATATTTTACAAAAAAAAACTATTTTTATACAGCTATTAAAAATTATATAAATATACATAAATTAATATATTCTTAATTGATGTAATATATGAACATATATACTCTCATATATATTTTTATTAAAATTTATATATTTATTCAATACAACTCCAGTCAAAATAAAAAATCTACAAAGTATCATTCAGATTTTAGTTTAGCTCAAATGAAAACTACAAAAAGTTGAAACCTTCTATTAGTTTATTAAATAATTGAATCATTTTTATATTTTCTTGAATTTTTATTATCATAAACTATATATTTTAAATCATCAATGGATTATAATTATTAAATATTTTTTAAGAAAATAATTATTAATACCTTTAAACGATATTTAACATTTTTGAATAATATTTATAGTTCATATTAATTTGATCACTATAATAAATTTCATCATATAAGACTTATAGATTAATTAAATAAACATGTAGATTAATTAAATATTTTTTATGTAGATTAATTAAATAAAAATGTAATCGCATTAAAACTTAATAGTAATCTTAGTTAATTTGAGAAAAATCCTTAGCATTCATAAAATTTCAATAGCAAATAACTTACATCAAGATAAGAACGCATATATTCTTTCTTTCACTACACCAACTCTTCCAAGATAGCAGTTGCGGAGAATTTTTCTTTCCACAGGTATTATTCAGGCCTCGAGTCTTCAAGACAAGAGAGAAAGCAACTAAGACGTTTCTCTAATGCTACATTCCCTCAACAAGCACAACTAACAAGTAAGAAGAACCAAAGAAAAATACGTAAAACACTTCCATAGAAACCAAGAAACATGCATAGCCATCATTGCAATGCTTCTTAGTAGGTATAGCCCTTGACAAACATTCCCTTCTGCGCTTCCTCACTTTCGCCATCAGCAGAATACCTTCCAAGCTGGGCCAGGGAATTGGCCTTTGCACGAACCAAAAGTGCCTTCTGTGCAGCTTCCACATTCTCTGGACGACCTTGCCATGTCTTAAGCACAGTGTTCTGCAATGCGCGTGCATAAGAGAAGGACACGTGCCATGGGTTGGGACTTTGGTTCATTGCATTGAGGTTGAGGGTTGCTTCTACTTCAGATTGTCCTCCCGACAAGAACTGAAAAATGAACAGAAGTTACATCCATTATTCTCAAATCATTATCAAGGAATTCAATAATGTTTAGATGAAATCAATGAGCACATCCTCGCATAGAGAATAATCATATCCAACAGCAGTGACTTTAAGATGCATAAGCATCTTTATCTTACAAACAAACAGGTTTACTGCATTAGATATGGCCCCAAGTTTTGAGTTTTCAATTTTTATCTGATTTCAACTGCTTGAATTATTAAAAAAAAAAAAAAATTATCTTTTTCTCATGCCATTTCACATTAAGAATTCACTGCAATCTATGAAAAAAGACATTACTCTCCTGCTATAGTCACTTGAAGATTTTCAAGATTAAATTAACCACTGTTAGGAGAAGGAATGCAGATGTATGTTCCACATTGTGTCACTTCATATTTATGACAAAAGAGTGATTCATGGATTCATACCATGATTCCAGGAACTGCAGGTGGTACTCTTCTTTTAAGCATTGTGAGCGTGCATTTAGCTATGGTTTCAGGAGAAGCCTTCTCTTTGTGTTCAGCTCCTGGTGTTACCATGCTAGGCTTGAGCAGGATACCCTCGAACATAACATTGTTTTCTGCCAGATAGAAAAAGACTTCTGCCCAGACCTTCTCTGCAACTTCAAGTGTTCTCTCAATTCCATGGTCCCCATCAAGAAGAATCTCAGGTTCAACGATGGGCACAAGACCATTGTCCTGCACATAAAAATTAATGTAAACAAAAAAACCGAATCATTTGCACATGCATGCTAAGCAACCTAGTGATCTGATCCAGCACATCACTGGAAAAATGGAAGAGGGCCTAACCTGATTGGAAGGCAAATACACATTTGTTAAAAAGGAAAATAAACAAACTAAATTTAATTTATTCAGGACTTTGATGAACCTGTAGGTTTCTTGAAAAGAGAAAAGCACGAAATATTCGACCAATTCACCAATACTTTGAGTTTCTAGTTAATTGAGAGAATGAATAATAAAAAGTTTAAAAACGCCATAAACAACCTAAGAACTCAAACACTGTCACAGTAAAAAATATTCAGGACTTAAACAAAGAAAAGAACTGGGTAACTTTGCTGAAAGTGAAAGAATACCTGAGAAATAGCTGCATAACGTGCAAGTCCCCAGGCAGCTTCCTTAACAGCCAGAGCGGAAGGGCCACAGGGAATACTTACGACAGTCCTCCTGAATATTCCACAAACAATAGCATAACATAAGAAAACAAAACAAAGTTGCAAAAAGTTCAATAAACCCATAAGACTACAGAGAACGAAGATCGAACTTACCACTTGGCAAAACGCGCACCTTGCTTGTAATATTCAGCAGACCTCGAAGCCAATCCATCCAAGCCCTGGCACCAAGACTCATTGTTTGATCCTGGAAGAGGCACCAAACCCTGACAAAAGAAACAACATTCCATAAATTAAAATCTCTCTTCGAGGGTCAAAAACTATTAATAATAGGACAATATCATACCTTGTCAACTTTGATGCCAGGCACGATGTTCTCGTCGAGCAAGCAGTCGACGAACTTCTTTCCACCGTTTGTGGACTGGTAGAGTGTTTCCTCGAAAAGAATGGCGCCGGAAATATATTCACCGAGTCCAGGAGTAGTCAACAACAGTTGCCTGTACGCTTGTCTGTTGACTTCCGTATTGTCTAAGCCAATCGATGCCAATCTCTTCCCGCATGTAGCGTTTGATTCGTCGATGGCCAGGATCCCTCGACCAGGTGACGCAATCGATTTCTAAATCTCATAAATTACAATTCTCATTTCTTTCTCATGATTTAGTTGCAAATAATTATTCAAAATCAAAATACGTTTACCGATTAATAACATAATTAAAACAAGAAATTGGGAGGATGAGGAACTAACAGCGGTTTGGACGAGCTCGTCCTTGTAAGAGGAGGCGCGGATCGGGAGGGACACTCGGCGACCTGAGGAGGATCCAGCAGGTCGCTGAACGAAGGACTGTTGACCTATCCAAGAGGAAGACGATGAGTTTAGCTTGGCGAAGCTTGCACAGGCCATGGTTACTGATTAGATCGAGAGAGAGAGGTTTGATTATTGACGTTTACGAAAAATCGCGGGCCTGGTTAGGTGTGCTGCCCTGTAGTGGGTGGTTGGGGGTGGCTTATAAGAAAATGAAAGTGAAGGTTTTTTTCCTTTTTAAAGGGGAGGTGCGCCTACACATCTAACTTATACAATTAATATATATTATGTAAAATATACTAATAAATTAAAATATATATTATATAAATAAATAAATAATTTCTTTTTTATGATATATATGGTTTTATTTTATATAATTAATTATTTATAATTCTCTTATTGTATTTTTATTTTTAATTGTAATTTTTATTAAATTTTTTATATGTCAAATTAATAAAATTTTAATTAAGTAAATAATAAATTATTATCAAAAAAAGTTTTAAATTTGAAATGTAAATTTTAAAATCAAAATTAAATAAGATATATTGATTAAGAAATAAATATATTATATTAAATAAAAAATATAAATATTTTATATTTAAAAATATAATAATAATTTTATTTATTATTATATTATTTAACAAGAAATATAAAAAGTGCCCTCTTGTAAAGACCGCTGCGGGGTGTTTTGGTAAGGGGGGAATATGACAACGAACATGCGGCGATGCCAAACAGCTCTTATATTTCATTAAACAAAAAGAGAGAGAGAGCTCTTAAATGGACTTTCTTAAACTACCATATTACCCTTCATGAAAATTTTCTGTTTTCGCTTTCATTGAACAAGTTTTTGTGGTTTAAGATTTGAAAGATGGGGGGTCCATTCACATAAATGTGCTGATTGGCTGTGAGTAACAACGTTTCTAACATAAGAACAATCAGCTCACTAGTTCATAAGTTAATCTACTTCAATGGATCAATAATAAATAAACTTTTAAAAAATAAAAAATATTATAAATATATAAATATATTTATAATATTTTAAAATATGAAAATTATCTTGAAAATTGAATCAAATCTAATCAAACAAGTTCTTAATTTGATTATCAATTTTATTGATTTGACAGACTTGTCCAATCTGATTTTTTAAAACATTAGCGAGCAAAAGATTGATGGATCATTAATTGTGAATATTTTTCTTAAATAAATTATTATTTATAAAATAAATAAAGCTTAAAGCTCTATTTATTGATGCGCTAAACATAAAAAAATAACAAAATAAATGAAACCTAATAATCATAATATATTAACTTAATAGTTAAAACTGGGGCTACGTTATAAATAATAAAAAATAATTATATATTTTTACTTGCAAATGTTTTTTTTACAGTTATTAATGTAATTATAACATATATAAATTTGTACATCAATAAATAATTATATAAAGTGTTTACTTCTTATTATGAATTTTTATTATATTGGATACACTATTAATTGTCAACAAAGTAATGTAATTATCTATCATATAAAATTTAGTAATATATATATTGTATAATCTTAAAACTATACTAGATAATTTTTTTTTTACGATATATCAAATTATTATTTTGTTCCATCAATTTTTTAAAACTGATCCATCATTTTTAAAATTAAACATAACAAAAAAATCTACTTAATAAAATAAAGTTTTAATGTAATATGAATTTATATTAGAGAAAGATTACTTTTTCTAGTATAAAAAAAATTTAATATTCAATTAGTATATAAAATTTTAATATAATATAAATTTTATATTAAAATTATAATAAAAAACTTATTATTACATTTTGTGCAATGCATGGACTGATGACTAATCTTATATAAAATTTTGATGAACAATGTAGTTATAACCTTGTTAACTAAGATTTGCAAAATAAATACAAAGGTGGAAGAGGACTTCGACCTTATTGAAATGGTTATTTTGATACACGAGGTTAGGGAGAAATCAAAAGTGAATGAAAGGTATTTGAGGCTTTTGCTAGTTTTAACTTTTGTTGTAAATTACTTTTAACTAATTATTGTTAGTTTTTATTTTAATTGGATAATTTTATTAATTACACTTTTACTTTTATCCCTTTTACAAACTAGACAAAAATCAAATCTAAGTGAGACTTCCTTCAATCACAAAATCTTTCAACACAGAGATATCGGTCCCTGTTGCTACCATAATTCTTAAGATTGAACTTTGTTACTTTTTTGGAGTAAAGATATACCTTGATAACATAGTTGTTAAAGGTGAAAGGTGCATTAAGATGCAAAAGGGTTTTGAAACTGAGGCACAAGACGCAGACTCGTGTCTTATAAAAGTGAGACACAAATAAATCGTAAAATAAAACTAATAGGACTAAAAACACAACAGAAATCTAAAATTATAAACTTAGGATATTTTAAAATTATAAACTTAACATGTATAAGAGATATAAAATAAAGGAATGAAAAAGAATACGTTCAAAAGACATAAAACTGTAATTATAGCCCTATAATTACAATTTGTAATTATAGTTCTATAATTACAATTTCTAAAGTATGTTATAATAAAACTATAGTTATAATCCATAATCATCAATCATCGTCATTAAAATCAGTGTATTCATATTATGTATATTCTTCTTCATTTTTCTCTTACTTACCTTCTTCAAAAATTAAAAACCTAACAAAAAAGCGGCATTATAACAACACTCCATAAGCAAAAATTATTTTTTAAAAAATAACAGTTAGCTATAAGATGCGGTTAAAGAAGAAGAAGAAGAAAAAGAATGTATCATATTAAATTATATGATATATTTAAATTAAAAAGCTCACATAAAAGCGAAATATCATAAAAGGAGTGTTTTGGCAGCACGTTGCCTTCAGTCCCAGGCGCACAAAGGTGCGCCCTTTGGAGATCACCAACCTTGCAGAGCTCAAGGCACTTAAGGGTGCACCTTGCGCCTCGAGTTTATCTTTTGCAATTATGCTTGGTAAGGGTAGCAAATTTGTTCAGTCAAATTCAGAGTTCTTACTTTTGCCAATTTTAAATGTAATAGGTACTTCTACAACCAGTTAAAACCCTTAAAGCTAACATGGACAACTATGTACAAGAAGCAATATAAGAAGTGAATTGATGTTGAAACCTAAGATTCATTTAGTTTGGACTAGAAGCAATAGAAGTATTGAGTACTCTTTTTTTATTCCATTTAATACAATACCTAAATTATCTCCCAATTGTCTAGGTAAAGTGATTTAACGATTGGGATTAAAAAATGATAATTAAAGGGTTCACAATAAAAAGTGATAGCAATAGCATCCTAAATGACCAGGTATTAGATATTAAATATGCCTAGTATGAGTTCATTATATGGGAGCATTAATTTTATTCTTCTGTTACGAATAGAATGAGTTGTCCTTTTTGGATGAATTCATTAGACTAGGGTTTCGTTTGTTTCTTGAAAAATATTTTTTACAATTTTCTTTGTTTTGTGCATCTAGGAAAATTAGTAAATGAAAAATATTTTCCTGGTTAAAGGAAAAACTACATTATTTTTTAGAAAAATGGCTTCTCATTTTGAAAATGGGAAATCATTTTTTGGACTTTTACAAACTCATGCAAATGAAAAATAAATTTTATATATATATATTATCATTGGTCATTTTTTACTACTGACACCATTATCGATCATTGTTGACCAGCGGTGGTCGCCGATGATAGATGAGACCCACAAAAAAATTTCATTTTTAATATATTTTTTTTCTTATATTAAATAATAAATAGTACAAATATAAAACATTAATAGTGTAAATTTTGTTAATAATCTTATAAATTAAAAAGAAAATTAATATTTTTGTAGTGTGTTTCAAACACCAGAAAATATGTTATTTAGATAATATTTTCCTTAGACAAGTTATTTTCTATGAAACTAACGGAGCCTGGATTATAAGATTAGAAGTCATGATTATTCAAGAATATACTTGTTATGGATGAAACTATCCTTACATGGGTGTGCTGGCTTGATCCATGTGAAGTATTGATTTATATTGACTAGGCTTCGACTTAACCCATATTAATTAGATTAGTTATCAAATATAAATTGTTTTAGCGGTAAATAACAACAAGCATAATATTAATACTGACAAAAAAAAATACTTAGTTGGATAGATTTTATGTTTCAAACTTGAAAAAAATTGTTGTTTTATGTTTAATTATATTTTTATAAGCTAGCTTTTAAAGTAAAATATTGATAGTTAATATTTATTAAATATTAATTTGCAGTATTTGAATGTTCAATTATTAAGTACTAATCAATAAACAATAAATAAAATAAGCACTTATTCTAGTAGTTATGTATCTTTGAATCGATGGGAATTGTTTAAAAAATTTAGAGGATATGAATTTAAATTTTAATAAAAGTTAGATTAACAGAAAAAGGAAACTTAATTGTGTATTGTGCATTTCACTAAATGATTATTTATAATTATTTTTTTTAATTAACAAAGCTTATAATGAGAAAATAAAAAAACAAAGTATAAATTTTATTGGACATAAAACTTGATAATGTGTAAATGTAATGTGATAAATAATTACTGTAAATACTTAACAACATAATTCAATAAAAATTTTAAAATAATTGTGCTTTATTTTTTAAAAATTATTTTGTAATGAGTTTTCATTTCTATTTTGAAGTTAATAATACATATAGAAAATAATAAAATTTTGTAATAGAAAATTAATATAGCACAATAATTGTGGCTTTTTAAAAGTAAAAAATAATTAATAACTATTTTAATTTTAAAGGATGAATTGCTATGACCTTTTTTTTTTTTTTGTCAATTACCAAATAAAAGTCTTTATTAATAAAGAATAAACAAACTAACATTAAAAAATACTTCATTTGAAAAAAAATATAATACTAAACACATAACTTAAACCTATCCAATAACTACTAAAAACAAAGGAAAATAGAAAAATAAAAATTTATATAAGCAAAAAAAAAGGAAAGAAAACATCATCTATTGTTAATAGCTATCCTAAAATAATAGAAAACCTCCTATGTAAACATTGAAATTAGCTAAAAAGATTTTTCCAATATAATATATTAATACAGTAAAAGCAGATCTTCTTTGTCTTGTACTTTTACTAAACTAGTAAAGTTCTCCGTCTAACTAGGTCTTTTTCTTATAATACCTTAATAAGCAATAAATTCATCCAAATTTGACCTAAAAGAGATTGATAGTTAGCCTAGTTAATATGGACTTAATCAGTTAGTCAACATAGGTTAAGTTAGCTCATTCCTATGAATGATACATTCTTGAAGAGATAATACCTACTATGACAAACTATGTCAACTACTTATCTTAAAAAGGAAAGCTAACATTATTCCTGATACAAGAAGGAAAGGCCATACACTCGTATATAAAGAGTTCGTGCTATAAATTTCATTATCTAATACCTTTTGCATAATTTTAAACTCTTGCATCTAACTTAAGTGTCAAAGTAGATATTTAAGACGATCTATACTTTTCTCTCACCTTTGTCTATCTTACAATTCCTAACTACTAAGGTCATTATTAGAACAATGAGTGTGAAAAGTTTTAATAGTTTTCTCATTGATAGTTATGGATCTTAATCTTAATCTTCATCCTCCTTATGATGATATGTCTCCCCCTATAGATGATCTAACCCTAGTGAATGATAACATTCATTATAATACTACTAACTTGTTGCCCTAAGGATAAGCAATACCACCTTTTGATATTCTAGCTCAAGTTTTAATGCATAAGGAAGGTTTTTTCATATTTAGGATCATCAAATACTGAGTTGGCTTTCATCTATCAAGAGTTTATAATCATACGAAGAGAGGCTTGAAAATCTCTTTATTCTTCCTCTAAGAATTCATAATAGATGTCATCATCTTCTCTACCACTGACTCATCCATATCAAACTCTTACTCGAGCCAAAAATATACCAATTAAGCCTACCTTTCAATAGCTTAGTGATAATTGATTAACCTTCTAACAATAGGGTGAGCCATTCCAAATCCTTTTATTTGATGAAGAGGCACTCCAATAGCAAATCATGGAAACTATTAAAAGTATGCAAGATAAGGATAATTTTATTTTGAATTATCATGCTCATAATCATAGTCATTTAGTAAGGCTAACAATTTTTTATATAACTTGATTAAACAATACAACACGATATAACACATAGTTAAGTGGGTTTGAATTTGGAACAAATAGGTTTAAATCATAAATTAGTTAATCCATTTATTATTACACGATAAAAAAAAGTATATTTAAACGGGTTGACTTGTCTGACCCGCAATATTAAATATGATTAAATATAATTATATAATTAGATTAATGATTTAACATATAATACACGACATTAATTCACACATCTAAACATAATTTAAGCAAATATATTTATATATAAGAAAATTTCTTTGAATCTAACCTTATATTTATTTAGAGTTTTAATCTTCACTCTCTATTTTCTCAATATAAAAATATTTTCAGCTAAAAACCAAACATTCTTTAATTTTTTACGTGTTTATCAAGTCAAATGTATATTTTCATATTATGATACGTTAATATCTATTTTGACATGATTAATTAAATAGGTTACATAAATCATATTGTGTAACCTGCTTCATAAAGATGTTTGCGTATTATTAAAAATTCAGATACAACAGGACATAATTAGATTAGCATTTATTTTCTTGTACATGTGTATCGATACAATATGATTAGACACAAATTTTCAACCCTATCTTTTGGCTTAGGAAATCAAAGACATGGCTAAAAAGCTCAAATTATCCACCTTTGATACTTGTGATGGATTTAGGAGTGTAAATAAGTTGAGTTGAGCTAACTATTGTCTTATTCAAGCTTAATTATTTTATAAATGAGTGAAGCTTGAGTTGAATATTTTAAAATTATTTAATAGAATAGTTGGGTTTAACTCGAGTATTAACAAGAATGCAAAAACCTCATAAGTCTAAACAAGCTCAATTGAGTCAAATTTTTTAATAGAATTAAATTATAAATACAATTATTAATAATTTTGAGAATCATTTATATTTAAAATTTAATATATGTATTAATATTTACATAAAAATATAAAATTTAGATATTACATAATAAATGTGTGTTATAACATAAAGTAATATTATTTTTTGTCTATGTTTAATTAATGTGTGTGTGTGTCTACATACATACATACATACATATATACATACATACATACATACATACATATATATATATATATATATATATATATATATATATATATATATATAGACACACACACACCAAAAGCTCCAAAAATAATTAGTAGGCAATGTGGGATATGTGATCGGGTTAAGAATTTACTTAATAATCTACCTTTATAAAAACCTAATTGAGCTAAGAGTTTGTTTAGCAGTGCACCCCCAAAAAGTTTGTAAGAAATGCATATGAATGAAACTTTGATATCATATTAGGAATTCAAGTTGAACCATAAAATCAAGTACTGAGATGAGAAACACCAAGAGGTTCATTCCTAAAAGTCTCGAAAGCTATAAATATATGTTGTAAGGTACACAAATTTAAATTACAATTATGTTTGCATTGTATAAAATGTTAATTTGTCACATTCAAAGCGCAACGATTGCGATAAATGTTATGGTAATTTTTATAAAACAACGCACAACAAGCTGAATTCATTAATAACAGTAATTATCTATGTTTGTTTGACATTTTTGAAGCCACACCACTTGAACATCTCAATTATCATTGATAAAAAAAAACTAATTATCCAAATCAATTTGAAAGTATGAAAAATTTAATAAATTTTTAATAGAATATTAAAAATTAAAATATTTCAGCATTGGGTCTCAATCATGAAATAATAGAGAAATATGTAAAGTAGTTCTCAAGATCTTAACAAAGATTAAATTGTCATGATAAAATATAAAATAGAAAAAAAATGTCATATGCAAAATAGAAGTGATTTAATTTGACATTGGAGCAATGTTGCTGAAATTAAAATCAACCCGACTTTTTAAGCAATTTAAAGAGATACTCCATAAATATAACAAAAAGCAAATGAGAGATTAAGTAAATTAAATAAAATAAAAGTTTTGAAAGAAGTGAAACTCATTTAAAATTAAAAAATAATTACATACTCACGAACTTGAAATTTGTTAATACTCTCCTGTTTCAAAATATTTATCGTTTTAGAAAAGAATTGTTTTCCATATAATTATCATTCTACTATTCTAATGTAATATTAAGTGGTTGTTTTCCAAATATACTCTCATCATTTTCTCACACACTCTCTCTTTTCTCTTTCTCTAATTAATTTAGTTAGAAATAAAATCAAGTGTATATTTGTCCATATTAATTAAAATTATCTGTAATTAAAGGTTTTTTTAATTTCAATGCAGAGCTCTAAAATGACAAATATAATAAAACGACGGGAGTAATAATTTTATAGTATTGTTATTACCATTATATATTATTTATATTTAAATAAATAATTTAAACACAAAAATAATAATTCTAGATAAATATGTAATGCACATAAATGAGAAATTCAAATATTATTTATAAATTAATATATTACATAATTTTACATGATAAATAATTATGCATATAACTGCATAGACTTTATTTACAATTACGTTTACATCAAATATAATAAAATTTTATTCAAAAAAGAAAAAAGTGTACAATTATATATGTTTGTGTAGTTGTAAAATTATTACTTGTGAAAGGATAGTAAAATTTTTATGAACAATTTTTTTATTATATGCTTCAAATATATTAAAAAAATTATTCATAAAAACAAAAAATTAGACAATTATGCGTATGTGTGTGCATAATACTACAATTATTACTTGTGAAAGAATGTAATAGATTAATGAATAGAAAGTAAAAGAAAAAATAGTTCTTGTTTTTATTTTATATTCATAATCTCTCACAAATAATTATAAAGTATTAATTTCTCATAGTCGATTATTCTCAACTAACCGTCATTGCTACATAAAATAAGCTTTAGTTAAAATTGATTTGATTTATATTGATATATAAAATTTTCTACTTTTAAATAATAATATTTGGTGATAATATGTAGTACTATTTTAATGGGTTATAATTAGAAAATAAAAGAAAATAGTAGATTAATATCTTAATATATGTAGTACTTTCTTAGTCACAAAATCTAATAATAATACATTAAGTCTCATGAATAATCCTTAGATATCTCTAAAAGTCAAGTCAACTTTTGTGATCTCAATTTTCTAGTTTAATGTGTTAAAACTAATTCTAGAATTTCACTTTTGCTCTATGATCTAAAGTGGTCATCATACATACAAGATCAATTAAACTCAAATACATTAAATCAAGACAACCTTCACAAATTCAAGTAAAATCTCTTCATATATTCATGAAATAAAGATTGAGCTTTCATCCTAATCCCTTGTATTAAAGAATTAATTCAACATGAAAGAAAAAAAAAAAAAACAAAAGAACAATGAATTCATTAAATCCAAAAGTAGAAGAATTTTTTTCAAAAAAAGTCTTACTGTCCTAAAATCAATGAAAATCCCAAGAAAAGAGCTCTCCAATATTCATAAACTCTATTCAAAATTTGATGTTAAGATTGGATCCACTTTCCTCTCTAAAGCTGCTCTTTTTGCGCATAAGACTCTCTATTAGAATAGGTCATGTGTTTCTTTCATAAAAGCAAACGAAGATCATTTAAAATCTAGATTTGACAACTTGCATGACGCATGTCATGGGTTCTATGCAGCACCGCTGGAAATTATAATTTTAACACTTTTTAGAAAAATTCTTGCGCGAACATAAAATAATCAAAAAAATAAACTAATTCCAAAATAAAAACATTATGACAACAAGAAAATTACTCCTAAATTATATCCAAATATATGTGCAAAAAGTACACCTATCAAATTTCTCCAAACTTTAAGTATTGTTTGTCCTCAAGAAAAAAAAAAAGAATAAATAAGAGACTTCTCAAATCATAAATGTGAATCCTTGAATTTAGAAAACTCCATAACGTACTAGCATAGTTAGCATATTAGAAAATTTATGACAATGAAGTTCACTTTTGAAAATTGCAAGCAATTATAAGTATAAATTAACCAAGAAATAAGCAAAAATCACAATACACCTTTTTGTCACTTTTGATGCAATTTAAAAACAAATAGAACATATGCTAGAGGTCAAATGCCTTTCTAAAATAATATTAAGCATAATTTCATAGCCAATAACACACAATCAATCTCCACTAATGTAAATACACCATTTGAAGGATCAAAAGGTCATTTATTAGCTTGTAATATGGCTAGGGGAAAAATGACTTACAAAAGAAAATGATAAAAAAGTGCAAACAAAAGAACTTCAAGAATGAAAATTATCAAGTGAGAAGTAAAAATTTTCATATGCATAAAAAACTCTCCATTTGTCTATGTCACTTCCTTCTCTTACTCTTTAGCAACAATCACTCATTTAATCACAATTCAATACAAGGCTCAAGAACATGTTGCTCACATAATGCCTCTTATATACAGTTGGGAGCTCTAAACAATTCAAACATTAAAACTCAAAAGAACTTAATACTTTTCAACATTCTTTTTTTTCTTATATATATATATGTGTGTGTGTGTGTGTGTTTGTGTCTACTTAAGTACACATACATATAATTTAGTTTCCATGAGAATTGGTTCACACGACTATCAATAAAGTCTCAATTTTCCTATTATCTAGCACTTGAATTATTAAAAAGAAAATAATCAAAAACTGAAATTACAAGAATAGTTAAACAAAACTAAAATTGAACTAAAAGAAACTCTTATGAAAACGGTTTATAGGGAATTCAAATCCACCACAATACCATTCCACATTAAAAAAATTATTTCAATTGTGATCAGGTCGTGCTTGAAGATGGATCTCTTCAATTTCTCAATACTCTTTTTCAAATAATATTAAGCCTGTTCTTACTGAAATTATACCTACTTTCGTGGTCATAAAATTCAGAAACAATACATTAAGTCCTATGAATAATCTTAAAATATTTTTAGAAGTCAAGCATACTTTTAGGGTCTCAATCTTCTAGTTTAATGTATTAGGACTAATCCTAGAATTCTACTTTTGCTTCATCATCTTGATCTCAAGCATTGCACACATGTGGCCATCATACATATAAGATTAATTAAGATTAAACACATTAAATCAAGACATGCATCACAAATCGAATCAAAATATTTTCATATATTCATGAAATAAGTATTGGGCTTTCATCATAATCCTTAGAATTAAAGAATTATATCAACATGGAAGAAGAAAAAGAATAAAAGAATAATGAATTCATTAAATCCAAAAGTAGAAGAATATTTCCCAAGAAAAGTCTTGTTATCCTAAAATTAATGAAAAACTAAGGAAAAAAGTTTTTCAATCTTCACAAAATCTCTTTGTTGTATTATGTTATTCAAACCTAAGTCAAGACTTTCTTTTAATCTTGAAAATATAGATTGAAAGGTTCTAATATCAATTTTAAGTGTTGTTTTTGTAGATATTAAGATAGAATCTCATTCTGAGTTGAATAGAAGCGATTAGAAGCAAAAAAACTCAAAGTCTGAAAATCTGCCTTCGAAATTAGCGACCGCGAATTTCGAAGTGACCACAAATTTTGAAAAAAGTAGTGTCAAGATTCAAAAGTCGCGACCACAAATTCGTGAAACATCTCCATGTTAGACAGACGATTTAATGGTGATAATCTCATCCAAAAAGGAAAATAGCGACTGTAAATTTGAAGTAGTGATCGCTAATTTTAAGATTTGTTAAAAAGATCTAACGACTATTTTTTGAAGAGACCAATGAGTTCATGCCACGTTGACTAGCCGTTAGAGACCATTCAAAAATAGCGACTGCGAATTCAGTCTTAACCATGAATTTCGTTTGACAAACATTTAATGCAAGATCTATCTAGCACAACTAGAAGATTTAAACATAGTTTCTTTGTAACATCTCTTTGGTGGTTATTACCTATAAATACACCACCAAATGGACTTGAATGCAAGATGAAAATTATTGATTATGCTAAAACTCTTGCAAAGTTTATTCTCATAACTTTAACTCTTTATTTCTTTGTACATAGTTTGGTGTGAGCTTTAAACGCCTTGGGTTGGGTTTGAGACTGAGCCCTTGTTTAGAAAACTCTTGTTTAGGTTTGAGAGAGGGAGCCTTAGAAAACTCTTATATAGAGTTGAGTGTTAACCTTGGGAAAACACTTGTAAGGTTTGGTGTGAGCCTAAACACTAAGTTGAGTGTGAGTTTGTAAAATACTAGTGATTGAGTGAAACACCAATTGGTGAATTATGGAATTTGTAGGGTTGGTTAATACCTGAATATTATAAAACTCTTGTGTTCATTCTTCTCCTACTCTTTTTCTAATCTTTCTTTTTTGTGAGCTTTCTCCAAAATCAAAAATTCAAATTTGTCATCAATTTAATCCCCTTCTTGGTGCATTAGGGCCAACACTCTTTAAAATTTGATGTAGAGGTTGAATCCACTTTTCTCTCTCAAGTCTCTCTTTTTCTGCATAAGACTCTATAATGTAATAGGCCATGTGTCTTTTTTAAAGCGAACTGAGATAATTTTAAAATCTGGATCTGATGACTTGTATAGCCCGTGTTATGGGCGCATGAAACACGGTTGGAAATTATAATTTTAGCTCCTTTTTGAAAAATTCTTGTGCAAACCTAAAATAACTCAAAAATAAACTAATTCCAAATAAAAACACTATGAAGACAAGATAATTACTCTTAAATTGTATCTAAATATATGTGCAAAAATTACACTTATCAATTGATTAAAAATTAAAAACACATATGTTAATATCACTGAGTAAAATAAAGGACAAAAGGTTGAAATCAAGCAGGAATATTTTGGTCATAAAAATTATAAAATGAGGTAAGCCATTGCTTTAGTTAGAGTTAAAATTGATATGAATCCGAAGAGGAATGAAGAAAAGGGCATTAGAATTTAGGATAATAGTAGTGATTTGACTCATTTAGTAGTTGATGTTCAAGTTCCAACTTAGACATCCTTACTGGCTTTCATTTTTCATTTTTCTCTTGTACTCATATACCATAGTTGCATGTTACTATAATATAGATTTATAGTATATTTGGTTTGATGTTGAATAGTTAACATTCAATGTCTAGATGAGAAAACATTAAAAAAAGTGTTTAGCTTAAAAAGAGAGAGAGATAGAGAGAAAGAGAGAGAATTAGTTGCCTGTCATCATTATTCAAAATTACAAAATTAGTTGCCTATCATCATTATTCAAAATTACTTATCATCATTATTCAAAATTACAATGTAACATCAAGATTTTAAGAAACTTTGATTTTGACTTTCAAGGATAATAAATAAACTAATTAAAATTATAAAATTATACATCATCAACTTGTTGAAAATTGATAACTCTCATTCAATTTTACCATGTGAATTCTTTGTCTTTCAATTTTTTTTCTTCAATCTAAATTTGTGAAACTCATTAAAAATCAACAGACCATTTCTTTTTCTCATTATCAACTTTCATCATAAAACAACCATCACTGACACCATGTGTTCATTCTCTAAACTCAACTGTCTCATTGTACTAGGTAGGAAATGTCCTTCCTTCACATTATTATTATATATTTATTGGAAAGATGAACAATCATTTAAGACTATTATGAGTATTGAGTAGAAGAATAATAAATAATTAAAGTTGATTTGTTTTTCCATCGAGGTCAATATACTATAACGTGATTTTACCCATATTAGAGAACAATATGAACAATGATGATAAAAACTACTCCTATGAAAAATAATATTAAAAAAGTTGTAAGAATTTAATTAGGATGTAGTATATGAATTTAGAATACCAATCAATAGTTAAGCAGAAATAAATTTTGTACCTATTTGGGCGTTAGTCCGAAATTATTTTGAGCCATAATACCAACCATTGTAATTAAACACCAAGAAATAAATCAGAACAATGGAAATCGAGAGCTAAGTCTTCCTTTCCTTGAGCTTCTCTCAAGACAATTACAAATGGGTGTAGCAACTAGGGTTAGGGTTAGAAGGCAGGAGAGGAGATTTAGCCTATTTATAATGAATTTAACAGACTCACTCATCACAGGTCCATGTTAAATTAGGCCTACACATAACCGTCTTCTATATCGACCCACTAAAGATGTTATAAGCCCATCACCCATTTTATCACTATTTTAATTGGGCTTAGCCACTAATCAATAAACTATATTATATAGTCCATTTTATAAAAAATTAAAACAAACCAATAATTAATATTAGCCCACATAAAAAATTATAACATTCTCTCACTTTAACAATATTAATTATGACGTTTTTATGTTTTATGAAAAAAATATTTAGAAAATGACTCTCGGACTAATACTTTAAACTCAAATATGACCACAAAATTTTAGAAAACATATAGTTTATTGATAGAACGACACATTAAACATAATCATGTCCACATTAAGTTATCAATATCGGATCACGACAGTAATTATGTCCCTTATTGATATAGTACCAATCCATAGTCATAAATATTGACAACTTAACCGACCTAGATTCTGATATGACAGTGTAACAAGAAAATAACAGTCACATGTGATCAATACACTATTTCTATTGTCAATCGTCCAAATATTTCTCTTTCACATATGCTCAAACAAGCAAGAGAAACTCACAAGACTTTGCAATAAGACTTTCGTTTTCATTTTGGAAATACACACAATATATGCCTTAGCCTTTGTTTCTAGAAACACAATTGGAAACTAATTAATATAGCTCAAAATAATTACACTAATATTAAGCACATCACGCATAACTCATAGCATGCTATATATATATATATATATATATAT